>LVTN01003593.1:3543-18595 GCA_001649415.1 Musa itinerans
TGGGCCTAGTTGGCCCCTAACCAGGATATAGGATTATCCCTTAATCCTAACCCTAATTACATGTAAACTATGTAGCTAAAAACATAATCCTAAGCAAGTTTTTAACTGGCAAACATCGAGTCTTGTTCCGGCGAGCTTTTTGGTGATCTTCCGACGGGCTTTCGATACACCCTCGGATTTCTTCCGGCGGACTCCCAGCAGGCTCCCGATCTTGTGGCGAGTTCAGCAAATAGCCGAGCCTTCTCGGTGATCTCCGCGAACCTCCGACGATCTCTTCGGCGGACTTCCAAAAACTTCGACAAGTCCCCGATTTCCTCTCGGTTGGTTCCGGCAGCATCTCCAATGAATCTTCGGACTCTCGAACACCCATCAAACTTGACTCCGATAGATTTTGCTTTATGTCCTCAAGCTATCGTAGTTAATCCTGCATACTTAACTCAATAATATAGATTAGATCAATTAACCCATCAATTGATTTCATCATCAAAATCCGAGATTCAACAAATAGGTGTGTTAATAGCCTTAGCACTATTCAAGTGAAACTATTTTAGTAGATCTAAAGTATACTTTGTTTGACTAATAAAAGTTTCATCACTTAGTTGCTTAACGTGTAATCCCAAGAAAAATGTCAATTCACTTATTAAACTCATTTCAAATTCTTGGCTCATACTTTTAGCAAATGATTCACATAAAGATTCATTTTAGAACCAAAAATAATATCATCAACATAAAATTGAATAATAAAAAAATTATTTTTAAAATATTTAATAAATAATGTGGTATCGACCTTGCCTTTCGAAAAATTATTTTGAATAAAAAAAGAACTAAGCTTCTCATATCAAGCCCTAAGGTCTTGCTTCAACCCATAGAGAGCCTTAAATAACTTATAAACATGGTTTGAAAAAAGAACATTTTCAAATTCAAGTGGTTGCTCAATATAAACTTCTTTGAAAATAAAACCATTAAGAAAAATACTTTTAACATCCATTTGAAATAATTAAAATTTTTTAAAACATGCATAGGTAAAGAGTATCTTTATGGCTTCAAGTCTAGCCATAGGAGAGAAGGTTTCTTCATAGTCTATATCTTCATCTTGGTTGAAACTTTTGGCCACTAATCTAGCCTTGTTTCGAACCATGATACCATGTTCATCTTATTTATTTCTAAAGATCCATTTAGTGCCAATCACAAAATGATCACTAGGTTAGGAACAAGTATCCAAACCTTATTTCTTTTAAATTGATTTAATTCTTCATGCATTGCGAAAACCCATGAGTCATTTTTGAGAGCATCGTCAATGCATTTAGGTTCAATTTGAGACAAAAAAGCAACATTTACATAAAAAAATTTAAATAAAGAAGGAGTTTGAATATATATATCTCCAATTATTAACTCCTTAGAATGTGTATTTATATATTTCTATTCCTTGGGTAAGGATTCTTTAGAAATAAATGTATCCAAGTTGCTTTAGAGAGGAGAATTCTCATTCAAATTTAATATATCAAATTCAAAATTATTTTTCTTAAATTCGAAAGACTTATTAAAAATAACATTGATAAATTCCTCAATAACTAAAGTTCTTTTATTGAAAACTCAATAAGCTTTAAAAACGGAGGAATATCCAAGAAAAATGCCTTCTTCAGATTTTGCATCAAATTTTTCTAAGGTATTCTTTTTATTCAAAATAAAACATTTACAACCTAAAACTTTAAATATAAAATATTGGATCTTTTATTGTTCTACGATTCATAAAGAGTTTTAGATAGTAGTGGTCTTATGAGAACCATGTTCATCATATAGCATGTCGTGTTAATGGCTTCGGCCTAAAAATATTTGGGTAGACTATGTTCATTAAGCATGATTCTTACCATCTTTTGTAAACTCTTATTTTTTTCTCTTAGTAACTTTATTTTGTTGTGAATTGTTAGTCATAGTTGCTCTATAAGCCAATCATGTGAGTGATGACACGTGTGACATAACATGCACTCTTTTTATTTATTATTATTATGGTATTTTCTCACTTTATATTTCTTGTTGCATAAATATATTATGATGTCCATGGATCTATGCATTGGAAATCAAATCGTGATAAGATCATGATAATGAGACTGATTCACTATTAAACACAAACCCTAAATAATCATGGTCATAGGTTATTTAAGATAGACATCGAGATAATTGGACAAACTAGTGTGCTATATACTCGTCTATATGATGAAGGTGGTTGGTCTCATAGTTGCTCGTGTGGGGACACTAGGGCTATAATGTAGGTGCTTATTGGAGAATAAGTTCACTGATTGATCCGCTCATGGAATGCTGGATGGTTGATGTTACCTCATTATCAAACAACGATTCAATCGTCCCAGTGGTGTACTTGGTCCTTAGACTTGAAATACCAAGGATATCTTGTATGAGTACTCCACTCTTTGATACCGTACTTATATGTTTAGAAGTTTCAAATCTAACACAGCCAATCATCGGGAGTGGTAGCCAACCTTACAAGGGTTATTGAGTATTGATAGAGGATTATCTGCTCTCGGTATCATGAGAGGAATATCCTATATATTCTTCATAGCTCCTATCATGTGGAACACCACTAGAGAGGAGGGCACTTGACCTCCTTCATCCTCTCCCATAAATCTGTAGGATTTTAGGGATATACGATCTCCCTAGGTAAAGCAACTATCTCACATGTGGTTTTTAGTTTTATGGATTTTGCGCACCAATAATCGCACCACGACAAACACCTTTTTGGAAAATCTAGGACTTTTATTTTTTGTTCTTTCGCTACGCATGTGATGTTGCTCTTAGATTTTCCTATAGTGATATCAAAGACAGGTTGTTGGTGCGAAAATTAGACTTTAAACTACATGTATTGTGTTTTAAAAAAGCTTTTGACGTCAAAATTATTGACGCAAAAGCGAGACAGGGCAATAATTGTTGTTGCCCTCGTAGATGGTAGTCTTGGCCACTATCTGCGTGTAGGTGGTTGACGGCTGATGGGCTGCTACCGGCAGCAGGCGCTAGTTGCGAGTTGGGCACCCGTAGGCAGGCTGCTTGTAGTGGCATGCCCGCCCGTAATAGCACCCGCCCGCAAGGGCGACCGCACCCCCCCTCCAAACCCAATGCAGGGTTTTTGAAAAAGGATAATTTTGTTCTTATGAATTTCAAAATTTTCACAATTTATCCTTTCTATATAAATTACCTAAATACCCTTCATAATTCAAAAAAATTCCTACATGTCTCGAATTTAAAAAAAATATTAGTTAATTAAAAGATTTAATTAACTATTATTATTTATCTAGTATTCCTATTTAATTATATGTATATGAGATGTATGATGTGGATGGATGATCATGGACCGCGTGATGTGATATATGTGATTATGATCTTTATTATTATTGAGGCCTATGAGTCTCTATTTTTTCTCATTTATTATCGAGCCTACGTGCTTGTGATATATTATAATTACACGAGGAGGCGCAACGGGAGTGTAGAGGTGATAGTGGGACCCATGAGATCGAGAAGGATGATCGTGACGCATGGAGATGTGTCGAGATGCCAATAGAACCGACGAGGACGAGATGGACGATCGCAAGGCATAGAGATGCATCGATGCATACATAGATCCCAATGTGAGTGATTGGGCCCACTGACTTGAGCCTAATCATATTAGGCTATAGTCCATGATTATCTAGTGTGATTGCTCATATGATGTGTGATTGCTTATACACCTACTAGATATGCATATATATTTGCATGCGATGTAGATATATATTAAATATGTATATATGTGACACATCATAGGAGACCAAATTAAAATCTCATCTTTTGATAATATTAAGTCAGTAAATGTGAGACAATTAGATTGACCTACATGGCCTTTCATCATTATAGGTAGGAATAGATTTTCAACATAGATTGAGTTGGTCGAGTCCCTCGAGACTCACCTATATCGTGATTCAATATCTTGCCTATGACATAGAGATGTCACCGGTGACTTGAGGATATGGTATGCTTGGTTGAGTCCCTTAAAGGCATATCATCGAATCAAACTCATCTTGTAACGATAGTGATGACTTAACTGAACATCATGGTTGGTTGAGTCCCTCGAGGCCATGGTGGTTCGGAGGCCAAATAAGATAGAAATTACAAAGAGTTGTGATTGGCAAGAGTTGCCTACCTTTACGGGCTTAGTGTTATTGGTCGAGTCCCTCGAGGTTATGTTAAGATGTTGATTGGATCCTGATCCCCATTAGAAGTCTGCTGGAGACTTTCGTTTCACATGCTGAGGGTGTCGTGTGACTCACTTCACTTAATTGTTTATTTTTGTGAAATCTACATGTTATTTATTTCTGCTGCATCTTTATTTTCAAAAAAATGTTGCTTTCGAATCTCTTATGTGTCATACTTGATGTCAACCATCTCATTGGTCCAAATTACACGAATTGGCTCCGCAACCTAAGAATCGTTCTCATAGCGGAGATCATGTATGTCCTTGATACAGTGATGCCTACGCCCGAGGAAGGGGCAAGCGAGGATGAGATTGCTCACTATATGAAGTACGTAGATGACTCTACTCTTGCTCA
Source organism: Musa itinerans (assembly GCA_001649415.1). Taxonomy (NCBI): domain Eukaryota; kingdom Viridiplantae; phylum Streptophyta; class Magnoliopsida; order Zingiberales; family Musaceae; genus Musa; species Musa itinerans. Next base: position 8,133 of record LVTN01003593.1, read on the forward strand.
GTGTTACATGTTGGGCTCCATAACTCCTGAGTTGTAGAGACAGCATAAAAAGATGGATGTCAAATCTATTCTCCTACATCTTCATAGATTGTTTGAGGAACAAGGAAGGACTTAACGATATGAGATATCCAAGAATCTCTTCCGTGCTAAGATGACTAAGGGGACACCAGTTCAGAACCATATCCTAAAGATGATTGAGTAGATAAAGAAACTCACAGGTCTAGGAATGGTCCTAGAGGATAACCTATGTATGGATTTTGTGCTTCAATCCCTACCAAATTCCTTTTCTCAGTTCATAATTAATTTTAATATGAACAAGCTTGAGATGACTCTCCTTGAGCTCCTTAATATGTTGAGAGAGGTAGAGAGCACTATCAAAAAGGAGAAGCCAGTTCTCTATGCCGGTGAGACCAGAAAGAAAAAAAAGGTAGAAAAGTCCCTTAAGAAGGGCAAGGGCAAGGGCAGATCGAGTAAAGCAAATGTTGCTAAGAAAGACCCGACAAAAGACAAAGGTTAGTGCTTTCACTACGACAAAGATGGGCACTAGAAGAGGAATTGCAAAGAGTACCTTACAGAGAGGGCAAAATAGAAGCTTGGAGAAGCTTCAAGTACATTTATGATCAGTCTCCATTTGTTAGAATCTTATGATAACATATAAGTATTGGATACCAATAGTAATTATTACATTTGCAATTCGTTGCAGATTCTAGCACGACCTAAGAGATTGGAGAGAGGTAAGATGGACCTCAAGATGGGCAATGAAGCAATAGTTGCTACAGCGGCTGTTGGCGAGGTTGCCCTATATCTGCTTGATGGAGCTATTATTGTATTGGATGCATTCTATTTTATTCCTTCTATTATCAAAAATATTATTTTTATTTCATGTTTGACATTGAATGGTTATAAAATAAATTTTGAGTACAATAGTTCAATTATTACAGATGATAAGATCATCACGAGAGGAATATTGCATAATGGTTTGTTTATGCTAGACACTACACATATCTTGAATGTAAGTGTGTCCAAGAGGAAACGAGATGAGGTGAACAGTGTATACTTGTGGCAATTGTTGGCTAGGTCATATCCATGAAAGAAGGATGTTGAATCTTGGATTTTGATGATGAAATCAATTGATGTGTTTTCGATCTAATGTGTGTTTGAGTGACGCAGGGCTAACGTCGATCAGGAGAGACAAATTTATTAAAGCAGGAAGAATCATGTTGGGCCAGAGTAAATATGTTAGAAGATTGGACGTCGGGCCGGAGGAACGGTCGATGTGTCGGTAGAAGGCTTCGGGCCTAGAAGAGCGGACATTGCACCAAGGAGATCTGAGTTGCGGAAGTTAACATGCTGATTAGGCAAAGGCCACAAAAGAGGACGATGCACCGAAGGATCAGACGAAGCGCCGAAAGAACCAATGACATGCCGAACAACACATGATTAGTGCTTGTAATAATTTGCTTAGATCGAGTTAGTTTAGGTTTAATTGAGTCGGTATTGGGGTGAAACAATACCAACTCAATTAGGGGCCAACTAGGCCTAAATTGGGAGTGATTTGGGCTCATTAGGAGACTCATTCAATGACCCAAATGTTGGGCCAAGCGGTGGCACCGCTAGAATTAGTGGTAGAACCGCCTGTGAGTTAAAAAACTTGAAAAACTCGATCTCCGAGGCTATCAGGCGGTGGTATCACAAGTCTGGGCAGTGGTACCACCTAGACACAGTCTCCCAGGCAATAGTACCACCAGACTGGGTGGTGGTACCGCCCAATGTCAAGGTGCAGGCAGTGGTACCACCCAGTGCAGGCGGTGGTACCGCATGTACCCTGAAATCTCAGGGATTTAAATTTTGGGCTCCAAATTTGAATCTATTTGGGGCCTATAAATACCCTAGTTATTCCTACATGGAGTAGTAAGAAAAGTGAACAAAATCTCCATGTTTCTAGAGTTGAAAGCCCTTGTAAAGTATAGAGTCCCTCCTAAAGTTAGAGACCATTCTAAGGGAGAGTGTGAGAGAAGCTTTGTAAAAAGGGAGTGTAAAGGTTCTCTCATGAGCCTGCAAAAGGAGAATATAGTTGTAAGAAGGAGGTTAATCTTCGCTTATTAAAGGAAGATCGTTAGTGGATGCTGGTGGCCTTAATGGAAGAGGAATCGGTGGAGTGGATATAGGTCACGACGACCGAACCACTATAACTCGGTTTGCATTTACTTCTTGCAATTTACATTTACTGCAAATTGCCCTTCTTTACTCTCACTGCTCTACTTCCTCATTACATACTTACATAAGTGTTTTTAAGTTAAACATATTTCCGATCGGTTTTAATTGTACTAAGATTTTTCAAACTGACGTTTTTACCGCTGCACTAATTCCCCCCCCCCCCCCTCTTAGTGTCGATTCGTTCCTACCAAAGGATTCGAAAGTTATTGAAGGATGGATACCTAGATCTATTCGACTGAGTCATATATAACCTACAAGCCTTGCCTTTGTGGAAAACTAACCAACTCTTCATGTAATAGAACTAGATAGAGAGCCATTGAGCTGTTGGAACTCATATATAGTGATGTATGTGGTCCCAAGTCAACTTATATCATAAGTGGTTACTCCTACTTTACTTTTATTGGTGATTTCTCATAGTATGGACATATGTACTTAATGAAGTACATGTCCGAGGCTTTTGAGAAATTCAGGGAGTATAAGAATGAAGTAGTGAATCAAATTGGAAAGAATATCAAGACTCTTCGATCAGATCGAGAAGGTGAGTACTTGAGTACAAAGTTTACCTAGTTCTTCAAGGACCATGGGATTCTGTCCCAATGGACACCCCCTTATATACCTTAGCTCAATGGTATATCCGAGAGGAGGAATCACACATTGTTAGTCATGGTGCAGTCCATGATGATTTTCGTCGACCTACCCATCTCATTCTAGGGATACACCTTAGAGACCATAGCTTACCTTCTGAATTGAACTTCTGTTGAATCTTATATTTTGATGATGAAACCAATTGATAAGTGTTTATGATTTAATCTACGTTTTGAGTGACGCAGGATGCTTCGATTAGGGTGAGACAATTAAAGCAGGAAGAATCATGTTGGGCCGGAGGAAAACATGTCAGAAGATTGGACATCGAGCCGGAGGATCGGTCGACGAATCGATAGAAGGCTTCGGGCCATGGATTCGGGCATCGGGCCAAGAAGATCGGAGATTGTGCCAAGGATATCAGAGTTGCGGAGGTCAACTGGCCGGTTGGGCAATAGGCCATAAGAGAGGATGATGCGCCGAAGAATCGGATGAAGCGTCGATGGACCAATGACATGCCGGACACCATGATTCATACTTAGTAATAATTGTCTAGATCGAAGTATATTCTTATGTGTGCAGGATTAACTACAATAGCAAGGAATAAAGCAAAATGAAGTCCCAGAGTCAAAAACATGATTTTGTTGGGAGTTCGAGAGTTCGTCGGAAGTCCGGATGTTCGTCGAAAGTTCTACTGGAATTGAGCAAGAAGTCCTGGAGCTTGCCAAAGAAGCTCGTCGAAACTCGCCAAGAAGATCATCGTGAAGTCCAGGAGCTTGTTGGGAGTTTGCCGGAACATTGTCGAGAGATCGTCGGAAGTTCGTCGGAAGATCGCCGGAAGAAACCAGACTTATTTTACTTAGAATGTCTTAGAAATCATAGTTAGCACATAATTGGAGTTGAGATTAGGAGGTAATCCCATCATCTCTGTTAGGGGCTAATTGGGTCCGAAGTTGGGCTGGTTTGGGCCGGATTCAAGGCCCAACCAGAATGTTGAAAGCTTGGCCGGCGATGGCACCGCTTGGGAAACAACACCCCAGGAATTCTGGGTGGTGGTACCGCCCCTATTAAGCGGTGGTACCACCGACAATTAATGCTATCAATGGTGGTACCACCCCTGTCAAGTGATGGTACCATCATAGCTCGGTCTCTGAGCTTTGTCAAGCGATGGTACCGCCCAATGCAGTGTCAATGTCAGACTGACACTAGCGGTGGTACCGCTCGTACCTAGAAAACTTGGGATGAGATACTTTTAGCTCCAAGTTTGAATCAACTTGAGGCTTATAAATACCCCTCTCATCCCTGGTTAACATATACAAGCACAGATAATTTTAAAGTAAGAAAACATTGTAGAAAACACTTGAGAAATCCCTTATCAAGCTTAGGAGTCAACATTTACAAGCACACACACTCCTCTCTAAACAGAATTCTAAGTTTAAGCTAGATAAGGGATTTCTCAAGTGTTTTCTACAATGTTTTCTTACTTTAAAATTATCTGTGCTTGTATATGTTAACCAGGGATGAGAGGGGTATTTATAAGCCTCAAGTTGATTCAAACTTGGAGCTAAAAGTATCTCATCCCAAGTTTTCTAGGTACGAGCGGTACCACCGCTAGTGTCAGTCTGACATTGACACTGCATTGGGCGGTACCATCGCTTGACAAAGCTCAGAGACCGAGCTATGATGGTACCATCACTTGACAGGGGTGGTACCACCATTGATAGCATTAATTGTCGGTGGTACCACCGCTTAATAGGGGCGGTACCACCACCCAGAATTCCTGGGGTGTTGTTTCCCAAGCGGTGCCATCGCCGGCCAAGCTTTCAACATTCTGGTTGGGCCTTGAATCCGGCCCAAACCAGCCCAACTTCGGACCCAATTAGCCCCTAACAGAGATGATGGGATTACCTCCTAATCTCAACTCCAATTATGTGCTAACTATGATTTCTAAGACATTCTAAGTAAAATAAGTCTGGTTTCTTCCGGCGATCTTCCGACGAACTTCCGACGATCTCTCGACAATGTTCCGGCAAACTCCCAACAAGCTCCTGGACTTCACGATGATCTTCTTGGCGAGTTTCGACGAGCTTCTTTGGCAAGCTCCAGGACTTCTTGCTCAATTCCAGTAGAACTTTCGACGAACATCCGGACTTCCGACGAACTCTCGAACTCCCAACAAAATCATGTTTTTGACTCTGGGACTTCATTTTGCTTTATTCCTTGCTATTGTAGTTAATCCTGCACACATAAGAATATACTTCGATCTAGACAATTATTACTAAGTATGAATCATGGTGTCCGGCATGTCATTGGTCCATCGACGCTTCATCCGATTCTTCGGCGCATCATCCTCTCTTATGGCCTATTGCCCAACCGGCCAGTTGACCTCCGCAACTCTGATATCCTTGGCACAATCTCCGATCTTCTTGGCCCGATGCCCGAATCCATGGCCCGAAGCCTTCTATCGATTCGTCGACCGATCCTCCGGCTCGATGTCCAATCTTCTGACATGTTTTCCTCCGGCCCAACATGATTCTTCCTGCTTTAATTGTCTCACCCTAATCGAAGCATCCTGCGTCACTCAAAACGTAGATTAAATCATAAACACTTATCAATTGGTTTCATCATCAAAATATAAGATTCAACAGAAGTTCAATTCAGAAGGTAAGCTATGGTCTCTAAGGTGTATCCCTAGAATGAGATGGGTAGGTCGACGAAAATCATCATGGACTGCACCATGACTAACAATGTGTGATTCCTCCTCTCGGATATACCATTGAGCTAAGGTATATAAGGGGGTGTCCATTGGGACAGAATCCCATGGTCCTTGAAGAACTAGGTAAACTTTGTACTCAAGTACTCACCTTCTCGATCTGATCGAAGAGTCTTGATATTCTTTCCAATTTGATTCACTACTTCATTCTTATACTCCCTGAATTTCTCAAAAGCCTCGGACATGTACTTCATTAAGTACATATGTCCATACTATGAGAAATCACCAATAAAAGTAAAGTAGGAGTAACCACTTATGATATAAGTTGACTTGGGACCACATACATCACTATATATGAGTTCCAACAGCTCAATGGCTCTCTATCTAGTTCTATTACATGAAGAGTTGGTTAGTTTTCCACAAAGGCAAGGCTTGTAGGTTATATATGACTCAGTCGAATAGATCTAGGTATCCATCCTTCAATAACTTTCGAATCCTTTGGTAGGAACGAATCGACACTAAGAGGGGGGGGGGGGGGAATTAGTGCAGCGGTAAAAACGTCAGTTTGAAAAATCTTAGTACAATTAAAACCGATCGGAAATATGTTTAACTTAAAAACACTTATGTAAGTATGTAATGAGGAAGTAGAGCAGTGAGAGTAAAGAAGGGCAATTTGCAGTAAATGTAAATTGCAAGAAGTAAATGCAAACCGAGTTATAGTGGTTCGGTCGTCGTGACCTATATCCACTCCACCGATTCCTCTTCCATTAAGGCCACCAGCATCCACTAACGATCTTCCTTTAATAAGCGAAGATTAACCTCCTTCTTACAACTATATTCTCCTTTTGCAGGCTCATGAGAGAACCTTTACACTCCCTTTTTACAAAGCTTCTCTCACACTCTCCCTTAGAATGGTCTCTAACTTTAGGAGGGACTCTATACTTTACAAGGGCTTTCAACTCTAGAAACATGGAGATTTTGTTCACTTTTCTTACTACTCCATGTAGGAATAACTAGGGTATTTATAGGCCCCAAATAGATTCAAATTTGGAGCCCAAAATTTAAATCCCTGAGATTTCAGGGTACATGCGGTACCACCGCCTGCACTGGGTGGTACCACTGCCTGCACCTTGACATTGGGCGGTACCACCACCCAGTCTGGTGGTACTATCGCCTGGGAGACTGTGTCTAGGTGGTACCACTGCCCAGACTTGTGATACCACCGCCTGATAGCCTCGGAGATCGAGTTTTTCAAGTTTTTTAACTCACAGGCGGTTCTACCACTAATTCTAGCGGTGCCACCGCTTGGCCCAACATTTGGGTCATTGAATGAGTCTCCTAATGAGCCCAAATCACTCCCAATTTAGGCCTAGTTGGCCCCTAATTGAGTTGGTATTGTTTCACCCCAATACCGACTCAATTAAACCTAAACTAACTCGATCTAAGCAAATTATTACAAGCACTAATCATGTGTTGTTCGGCATGTCATTGGTTCTTTCGGCGCTTCGTCTGATCCTTCGGTGCATCGTCCTCTTTTGTGGCCTTTGCCTAATCAGCATGTTAACTTCCGCAACTCAGATCTCCTTGGTGCAATGTCCGCTCTTCTAGGCCCGAAGCCTTCTACCGACACATCGACCGTTCCTCCGGCCCGACGTCCAATCTTCTAACATATTTACTCTGGCCCAACATGATTCTTCCTGCTTTAATAAATTTGTCTCTCCTGATCGACGTTAGCCCTGCGTCACTCAAACACACATTAGATCGAAAACACATCAATTGATTTCATCATCAAAATCCAAGATTCAACATCCTTCTTTCATGGATATGACCTAGCCAACAATTGCCACAAGTATACACTGTTCACCTCATCTCGTTTCCTCTTGGACACACTTACATTCAAGATATGTGTAGTGTCTAGCATAAACAAACCATTATGCAATATTCCTCTCGTGATGATCTTATCATCTGTAATAATTGAACTATTGTACTCAAAATTTATTTTATAACCATTCAATGTCAAACATGAAATAAAAATAATATTTTTGATAATAGAAGGAATAAAATAGAATGCATCCAATACAATAATAGCTCCATCAAGCAGATATAGGGCAACCTCGCCAACAGCCGCTGTAGCAACTATTGCTTCATTGCCCATCTTGAGGTCCATCTTACCTCTCTCCAATCTCTTAGGTCGTGCTAGAATCTGCAACGAATTGCAAATGTAATAATTACTATTGGTATCCAATACTTATATGTTATCATAAGATTCTAACAAATGGAGACTGATCATAAATGTACTTGAAGCTTCTCCAAGCTTCTATTTTGCCCTCTCTGTAAGGTACTCTTTGCAATTCCTCTTCTAGTGCCCATCTTTGTCGTAGTGAAAGCACTAACCTTTGTCTTTTGTCGGGTCTTTCTTAGCAACATTTGCTTTACTCGATCTGCCCTTGCCCTTGCCCTTCTTAAGGGACTTTTCTACCTTTTTTTTCTTTCTGGTCTCACCGGCATAGAGAACTGGCTTCTCCTTTTTGATAGTGCTCTCTACCTCTCTCAACATATTAAGGAGCTCAAGGAGAGTCATCTCAAGCTTGTTCATATTAAAATTAATTATGAACTGAGAAAAGGAATTTGGTAGGGATTGAAGCACAAAATCCATACATAGGTTATCCTCTAGGACCATTCCTAGACCTGTGAGTTTCTTTATCTACTCAATCATCTTTAGGATATGGTTCTGAACTGGTGTCCCCTTAGTCATCTTAGCACGGAAGAGATTCTTGGATATCTCATATCGTTAAGTCCTTCCTTGTTCCTCAAACAATCTATGAAGATGTAGGAGAATAGATTTGACATCCATCTTTTTATGCTGTCTCTACAACTCAGGAGTTATGGAGCCCAACATGTAACACTGAGCAAGAGTAGAGTCATCTACGTACTTCATATAGTGAGCAATCTCATCCTCGCTTGCCCCTTCCTCGGGCGTAGGCATCACTGTATCAAGGACATACATGATCTCCGCTATGAGAACGATTCTTAGGTTGCGGAGCCAATTCGTGTAATTTGGACCAATGAGATGGTTGACATCAAGTATGACACATAAGAGATTCGAAAGCAACATTTTTTTGAAAATAAAGATGCAGCAGAAATAAATAACATGTAGATTTCACAAAAATAAACAATTAAGTGAAGGACTTCTATCTTAATATACTCTCACTATTTTCTCGCAAAACACACAACTCCCTCTGGTATGTGAATCAGAGACCCCCGACCAATCTCTAGTGGGGATCGGGATCCAATCAACGTCTTAACATAACCTCGAGGGACTCGACCAATAACACTAAGCCCGTAAAGGTAGGCAACTCTTGCCAATCACAACTCTTTGTAATTTCTATCTTATTTGGCCTCCGAACCACCATGGCCTCGAGGGACTCAACCAACCATGATGTTCAGTTAAGTCATCACTATCGTTACAAGATGAGTTTGATTCGATGATATGCCTTTAAGGGACTCAACCAAGCATACCATATCCTCAAGTCACCGGTGACATCTCTATGTCATAGGCAAGATATTGAATCACGATATAGGTGAGTCTCGAGGGACTCGACCAACTCAATCTATGTTGAAAATCTATTCCTACCTATAATGATGAAAGGCCATGTAGGTCAATCTAATTGTCTCACATTTACTGACTTAATATTATCAAAAGATGAGATTTTAATTTGGTCTCCTATGATGTGTCACATATATACATATTTAATATATATCTACATCGCATGCAAATATATATGCATATCTAGTAGGTGTATAAGCAATCACACATCATATGAGCAATCACACTAGATAATCATGGACTATAGCCTAATATGATTAGGCTCAAGTCAGTGGGCCCAATCACTCACATTGGGATCTATGTATGCATCGATGCATCTCTATGCCTTGCGATCGTCCATCTCGTCCTCGTTGGTTCTATTGGCATCTCGACACATCTCCATGCGTCACGATCATCCTTCTCGATCTCATGGGTCCCACTATCACCTCTACACTCCCGTTGCGCCTCCTCGTGTAATTATAATATATCACAAGCACGTAGGCTCGATAATAAATGAGAAAAAATAGAGACTCATAGGCCTCAATAATAATAAAGATCATAATCACATATATCACATCACGCGGTCCATGATCATCCATCCACATCATACATCTCATATACATATAATTAAATAGGAATACTAGATAAATAATAATAGTTAATTAAATCTTTTAATTAACTAATATTTTTTTTTTGCTGCCCTTGTTGCTGCCCTTTTATAGTCTTTTTCTGCCTCTAAAACGCAGTCACCCACACCCCCTAATAAGATTAGGGTTAGGTTAAGAGGGGGTGTGGGTTGTGGGCTAATAAATACCACATTAGGCTAAACATGGGTTGTCAGCCCAACAAAGCAGAATTGTCGTCGAAGAAATAGCGGTTCTAGACAAAATTTCCACCAAAAACTTAAGAAATTTGAGGAGGAAATTGACAGCAATATCTTAGTTTATATGACAGCATGGATGTCCAATTTAATCAAGAAAATTTTGGCAGTAACAGCAAGAAAATTGGTGCAAGTTGCGATAGCAGAATTCTCATCGAAAAATTTTAGCGGTTTACGACGAAAATTTGCAGCAACACAAAATCATTTTTAGCGATGAATTCCTCAACAAATCAACCTTAGATGGAAGCCAAGATGATCTATGAAATGTATAAGAAATCAACCTTAGATGGAAGGCAACAATATGCGGCTGAAATTTTCTGTAGTACAGATTTTCAAGTGTAGCAGATTGGATGTAAAATATCAGTAGTTTATATTGAGAATTTTTTGACGAAACCAAAGATAAATCTACTGTTAGGAAGTTTCAAAGCTATCGTAAAAATTTCGTAAAGATTTTGACAGAAAAAATATAGTATTAAGATCAAACA
>LVTN01003594.1:4827-15314 GCA_001649415.1 Musa itinerans
TGATTAAAGCATGTTTTAACGAAAACTTATTTAGTGTTTTTGACTTCACAAATTTGGTTCTTAATGGATTTCCTCCTTACTAACCTTCTTCATGCAAAGTTTTGGTGACAAAGGGGGAGAAGTTGATGGAATCTATCTCTTCAATGTTTATAACTTTTGATGTTAAAGAACTTTTGAATGATATCATGCAATGATGCAATATCGATTGGATAAACTAATATAAAACTTGCTTGAATTATCATCATACTTGCATTGTTGAATTGTTCTCCTTTTTGTAGTTGACAAAGGGGGAGAAATAATACTAAAATGTGGTAAATTGATGACAATGTATGCAATGTATCTTATCGTAAATACTTATGTGCTTATCATTTGAAACATATTGAAATGTGGCATGATTACTTACAAATGTTTTAATTCTTAGTATCATGCTTGATTTCGTATCAAATTGATAAATGTCTTTCATTATAAAATATCATGAGCTTAACCTGCTATTTTACAACTTGATATCGTGTCATCTTGTCATAAAATGATGACTTGTTATCTTGCTAAATTTCATATTCAAAATTCGTAAATAATGATTGATTATCATTGGACATCATAAATACGTGGTATCATATTTAGAATTGGTAAATCATGATAAGTATCATGATGAACATGATAAGTTTAAATGAACTTAACTTATCAATTTGATACTTGAATTCAAGATTGTCTTTTCTCAAGCATGACATATAGATAGGCGGAGTTAAGATTAACTCCTTCACCGATTGGTTATCATCATAAAAAAGGGGGAGATTATTAAATCTCGGATTTTGATGATGAAATCAATTGGTAAATTATTTGATCTAATCCATATGTTAAGATAAGTGTGCATGATTAACTATGATAGTAGTAAGACAGATAACAGTAAGGCATAAAGCAAATGATGGGCTGGAGTCGAAGATTCGGACGATATACCAGGAGCTCGCCGAGAGTTCATCGTGAGAGCATCAGATGAACGCTGGAAGACTCACCGAAAGCTCATTGGGAGATCGTTGGAAGACTAGCCGAGAGTTTGTCGGGAGTTCACCGGAAGCATGCCAGAAGACTCACTGAGAAGTTTGTTGGAAGATCGCCGAAAGAGAAATTGACGTACCGGACTAGTTACTTATGTTAATCGTAGACTAAGTTAGGATTGGGAGGTGATCTCACTAACTTAATTAGGGGCCAACTAGGCCCTTAACAAGGCTGAATTGGGTTGGATTGAACAACCCATTCAACACTTGAAAATATGGCCGGCGGTGGCACTGTTTGGGAGACTCGGTCTCCCAAGAATTCTGGGCGGTGGTACCGCCCTTGTCAGGAGGTGGTACCGTCGGCAGTCAATGCTGCCAGCGGTGGTATCGGCCTTGTCAGGCGGTGGTACCGCTAGAGCTCAGTCTCCGAGCTCTATTAGGCAGTCGTACCATTCAGTGTCAAGTGTCAGGCGATGGTATCGCCTAGTAATGGCGGTGGTACCGCCAGTACCCCAAAAATCCGGGATGAGACACTTTTTGGCTCCATTTTTGAAGCCATTGAAGCCTATAAATACCCCACCCTTTTTTACATGAAAGGGTACCAAAGTGTGATTATAATCTTGAATCATTGGGGTATAAAAGTGCTAAAGTTTTGCTCCTCCCTCTCTTAGCATTGTAATCATCTAAGAAAGAGGAGAGAAAGTTGTAAGGGTTGTCTCCTAAACCCGACAAAAGGAGAAAAGAGGTGTAAAAGATGGTTGGCCTTCGCCTATTGAAGGAAGGCCTTTAGTGGACGTCGGTGACCTCGACGGAGGAGGAATCCGAAAGTGGATGTAGGTCACATTGATCGAACCACTCTAAATTCTGGTTTGATTTTCCTTCTATGCAATTTACTTTAACTACAAATCGTTCTATAACAAACTGCTTCTTCTCCTTCTCTTGCTTTCACTACGTTTACGCTCTCAAACATTCAAGTTGTTATCTTTCCAATTCGGTTTTAATCGAATATATAAAATATTTTCTGAAATCGAAAAATTTTCTACTGCACTAATTCACCCCCCCTCTTAATGCCACTCTTGATCCTAACAATGTATAGCCTCCATAATCATGTTACAGGGCTCGTGCTGATTTTGTTCTTCTTTACATTCTTTGGTAATAATGTTTGCTCACTCGACATTATCCTTTGACTTACTGGGCTCCCTTTAGCGAATATGAGCTCTAAAGCAATCCAACTCTCCAATTACTCCAATCATACCTTTGTATAATCAAATTGCTAATAATATGTGTCATGTAAACTAATCACGTGAGTGATGACATGTGTGACATGATACGTACTCTTTTTACTTATTAATTATTTTGGTATCTTTCTCAATTTATATTCCATGTTGCATATATTATGATGTTCATGGATTTATACAATGGGAATCGGATCGTGATGAGATCACGATAATGAGACTAATTCATCTTTAAACATAGACCATAAATAATCATGATCGTAGGTTACTCGAAAGGGACATTGAGATAACCAGATATACTGATATGCTGTATACTCATCCATATGATGAAGGCGGTTGGTCTCATAGTTGCTCATGTGGGGACACTAGGGATACAATGTAGGTGCTTATTAGATAATGAGTTCACTAATTGATCCACTCATGGAATGCTGGATGGTTGATGAAACCTCATTATCAGACAGTAATTCCATCATCCTAGTGGTGTATCTAGTCCTTAGACTTAAGACATAAAAGATGTCTTATATGAGTACTCTACTCTTTGATACTAGACTTATAAACCTAAAAGTTTCAGATTTAGCACAATCAGCCATAGGGAGTGACAATCAATCTTACGAGAACTATTGAGTGTCGATAGAGGATCATCCACTCTTGGTGTCATGAGAGAAATATCTCATGTGTTCTTGCTTAGGCAAATCTCTGGCCAGGGTCATTCATATTGAGAGAGAAAGAGTTCTTCGGGAGAATCCGATTAGAATGAGACTCGAATAGAAACCGTATGGGCCTGATAGCACAATGTCTGATATATGATCTTTGGGATATCAGATGGATGAGGAACTATAGATACACGGTAACTAAGAACAGATATGTCCAATGTATTAGATTTTCCTGTATTGTTTGGGACTATGGCGTAGTGGCCTAGCATGTTCGCAATCGATGAGCCGTGTGAATTATTATAGAGATAATAATTCATTGAGCCAGAAGGAGTTCTGACAAATATGATTCATGACCAGCTCAATATTGGACATAAAGTGTCAAACACATATGGTATGTGTTACGATGAGTAGAGGTTCATATATGAGATATTTATTAAAGCCCCTATCTTATTGAATATCCGATAAGTCCCTGAATTATTGGATCATATAGATGAGATCCAATTACTGGGAAATCTTGGGAGACATCACATGTGCAATGAAAAAATAAAAATAAAAATCTTAGATTTTCACAAAAAAATTAGTCTTTTGTCATCGTGCAAAGATTGGTGCGTAAAAACCTACGAAACCGAAAACTACGTGCATAAGAAGATTGTGTTACCTAGGAAAATCGTATATCTTTGAATTCCTATAAATCTATAGGAGAGGATAAAGGAGGCCAATTATCCTCCTCTCTAGCAATGATCTACAAGATAGGGGCTATGAAGATGCTCCTCAAATCGCTGCTTAAATCTCCTCGCTACGCACACTGCACAATCTAGAAGGGGTCGGCCATTCTTTCTGTCCACATGACCCAAATAGGAGCTACAGGTTAAGGAGATGAGAGAGAGAGAGAGGAGAATAGGAGGTGACAACCAAAAGGGGTGTAGCCTATGACCCTTTGGTTCCCTCCTATTTATAGAGGCTCAATATCAACTTAACCCTAATGAATCCCACCCTATTGGGTACTAGATCTCCATCTAACTATACAAACCTATTAGATTAGTAGGTCTCTACCCAATAATATCTCATTTGCTCTTATTAGATCTAAACCATAGGATCAAATAATTCAAAGGCTTATTGGATATCCAATCAGATATGAGTTCCAACGGATATCTCATATCTAAACCTCTACTCATTGCAACACCTATTATATGTGTATGACCTTCTAGGCCCAATATTGAGCTAGCCATAAGTTATTCCTATTAGAACTCCTTTTGGCTCAGTGAATTATTATCTCTATAATAATTCACTCGACTCATCGACTACGGACGTACTATGCCACTACATCGCAGTCCCCAGACGATATAGGAGAATCCAATCTATTGGACTTGTTTGTCTTCAATTATCATATATCTATAGTCCCTCATCCATCTAATATCTCAGAGATCATATTTCAGATATATTGCTATGAGGCTCATACGGTTTTTACTCGAGTCTCGCTCTAATCAAATTCTCATAGAGAACTCTTTCTCTCTCAATCTAAATGACCTTGATCAGAAATTTTCTTGAGCAAGTACATATGAGATATTTCTTTCATGACACCGAGAGAGAAGGATCCTCTATCGATACTCAATAGCCATCGTAAGTTTGGCTGCCACTCCCGATGACCAGTTATACTAGATATAGAACTTTCAGATCTATAAGTTTAGTATCAAAGAGTGGAGTACTCATATAGGATATCTTTGGTATATCAAGTCTAAGAACCAAATACACCACTGAAATGATGGAATCGCTATCTGATAATGAAGTATTAAACCATCCAGCATTCTATGAGCAAATCAATCAATAAACTTATTCTCAAATAAGCACTTACATGGTATTCCTAGTGTTACCATACGAGCAACTATGAGACCAACTACCTCCATCATTTAGATAGGTATACGATGTTAAATGAGCACTTACATGGTATTCTTAGTGTTACCATACGAGCAACTATGAGACGAACTACCTCCATCATTTAGATAGGTATACGATGTTGGAAAATCTTAGGGGCGACATCACATGCATAGCGGAAAAACATTAAAAATAAAATCTCTAATTTCCCAAAAGATGTGTTCATCATCGTGTAAAAATTGGTGCGCAAAAACCGTGAAATTTAAAACTGTGTATATGAAAGATTGTATTACTTTGAGAGATCGTATATCCCTGAATCCCTGCAGATCTCTAGGAGAGGGTGAAGGAGGTCAAGCATCCTCCTCTTTAGTGGTGATCCACACAGCAAATGGCATAATAATGCTCCTCTTTCGTGGCATGATCTTTCCTCTCCTTTACGCACCACAAGACTATGCTAAGATTAAGAAGGGCCTAGCCCTTCTTGCTGTCCACATGCCCCAAATAGGGCCATCGGCTGAGGAGGAGAGGGAGGGAGGAAGGCTCTAGCATATGAACCATTAATTCCCTCATATTTATAAAGGTCTCATATCAACTTAACCCTAATGGATCCTACCCTATTGGGTATTAGATCTCCATCCAACTACCAAAACCTTTAGATTAGTGAATCTCTATATAATAATCTCCAATTGGCTCTTATTGGATCTTATCTATAGGATCCAATAATTTAGGGGCTAATTGGATATCTAATAAAATAGGGGCTCCGACGGATATCTTACATCCGAACCTCTACTCATCACAACGCCTACTATATGTGTGTGACCCTCTATGCCTAATATCGAGCTAGCCGTGAGTAATACCTGTCAGAACTCCTTCTAGCTCAGTGAATTATTATCTCTATTATAATTCACTCGACTCATCGACTACGGATGTACTATGCCACTACGCCGTAGTCCCTAGACGATACAGGGCAATCCAATTTATTAGACCTATCTATCCTTGGTTACTGTATACCTATAGGCCTTCATCCATATAATATCCCAAACACTGTATACCAGGCATGGTGCTGTCAGACCAATACAGTTTCTACTCGAGCTTCATCCATATAATATCCCAAACACTATATACCAGGCATAGTGCTGTCAGACCAATACAGTTTCTACTCGAGTCTCGCTCTAATCGGATTCTCCCGGAGAACTCTTTCTCTCTCAATCCGAATGATACTAGTCAGAGACTTGTCTGTGCAAGAACATATTGGATATTCATCTCATGACACCGTGAGCGGATGATCCTCTATCGACATTTAATAGTCCTCGTAAGGTTGGCTACCACTCACGATGACCGATTGTGCTAGATCTAGAACCTCCAGACCTATAAGTCTGGTATCAAAGAATGAAGTACTTATACAGGACATCCTTGGTGTCAAAAGTTTAAGGACCAGATACACCACTAGGACTACAAAATCGTTGTCTGACAATAAGGCATCATCAACCATTTAGCATTTTGTAAGTGGATCAATCAGTGAACTCATTCCCTAATGAGCACCTGTACTATATCCCTGGTATCCCCACACGAGCAATTATGAGACCAGCTACATCCATCATATGGATGGGTATACAACACACTAGTTTGTCCGGTTATCTCGATGTCCCTCTCGAGTAACTTATGACCAAGATTATTTATGATCTATGTTTAAAGGCGAATCAGTCTCATTATCATAATCTCATCACGATCTGATTTTCATTGCACAAATCCATGACATCACAATATATTCAAGCAACAAGCAATATAAATTGATTAAATGCCAAATAATAATAACAAACAAAAAGACTACGTGTCAAGTCACACATGCCATCACTCAAGATTGGCTTGTAGGGCACCTATGACTAGCATACAATACATAAGTCTATCCAATAATTTTAATATCCCTCTTGAGTAACCTATGATTAGGATTATTTAGGATTTACATTTAAAGGCAAATCAGTCTCATTATCATAATCTCATCATGATTCAATTCATAATCCATGGACATCACAATATATACAACATACAAGATAAAGTGATAAAATATCAAATAATATAATAAGTAAAAATAGTGTTGATAAAAAACCATTTGGTCGATCGACCATTGGTGCGGCCCGTAGACTCATGAAGAATTATCCGTTTTAGATGGTGGGCGTACACACATGATTTTGTCCTTTCGAAGTATGGGCCAGGGAGACCTGGCAGATTTATGAACCCTTGGTTTCCATCAAGGTCTGCCGTATCGACGTGTACCGCCCGGTATGGGCGGTACGTACCGGTCCGACAGGTTATCGGTTCGCGGACTGTAGCACTGTAGCAATGCTACAGTGCTCGGTACACCCGTACCGTACCAACAGCACATTGTAGCACTGTAGCAATGCTACAGTGCTCGGTACACCCGTACCGTACCATACAAAGCCCAGGTCGAAACTCCGGTATGGTACGATATTGCGGACCTTGGTTTCCATACACCTCAACTAATGTGGTACTAAATGGCCTTATCAGTGCTCCCTCCCGTAGGGGAGCCAAGGGCTCATAGCCAAGGTGCACGACTCGGGAGCGAGTTTGCTCAATCGAGGAGCCGGCCTTGGACCCTCCTTCTAACGCCAATATAATAATTGAGTATTTGGTCGACCTTGGACCCTCCTTCTAACGCCAATATAATAATCGAGTATTTGGTCGGTCGGCCATTGGTGCGACCCGTAGGCTCATGAGGAATTGTCCACTTTGGGCGATGGGCGTACCTGCATAGTTTTATCCTTTCGAAGCATGTGAGCTCTAAAAGGCACCTTTGAGGGTAAGGGAGATCTAGTGGACTTATAAGCCCTTGGTTCCCATACTCCTCAACCAATGTGGGATTAAATGACATTATCAAGTGCATATCATGTCACACATGCTATCACTTATGTGATTGGCTTGCAAAGCACCTATAAATAGCACTAATAAGAGTCAATAAGAGATTATTGGGTAGAGACATACTAATTTAAGAGCTTGAGTAGTTGGATAGAGATCCAATACCCAATAGGGTAGGATCCATTATGATTAAGTTGATAAGAGGCTTCTATAAATAGGAGGGAACCAAATGGCCATATGCTAGACTCCTTTTTGGCTGCTACCTCATATTCTCCTCTCCCCCTCTCCTCTGCAACCAATAGCCACTATTTGAAGAGTGTGGATAGCAAGAAGGGCCGACCCCTTCTTGATTGTGTGGTGCATATAGCGAGGTGATTTGAGCAACAATTTGAGGAGCATCTTTACAGCCCCTACCATGTTGATCACTGCTAGAGAGGAGGATGGTTGACCTCCTTTATCCTCTCCTATAGATCTACAAGATTTTAAGGATATATGATCTCCCTAGATAACATATATCCTTTAACATGGGTGATTTTTCAGTTTAGTGAGTTTTTGCGCACCAATCTTTGCACGATGTTGAAACCTTCTTTTCTATAGGAAATTTTGAGATTTTTTATTTTTCCTTCTTCTGTTGCGCATATGATGTCACCCCAGAATTCCCAACACAAATCTCTCTCATGGGATTCATTAATACTTGTATTTAGAATCCCTCTCAGTTGTATGTAGTCATATACTGATGACTAAGGCTTTTATCCAATATAAAATTTGATACACACAGAAAACCCACCTTTATGATATTATGACATTCACTCCTAAAATTCATAATCATTCTTGTCATCGTGTTATTACCAAAGTGGTGTTTCTAGTAGCTCTTAATCATACCTCTATATGATCAAATCTCTCATGGGACCATGTCAAATTATTTAAAATTATCCACCATGATCCGCTGCATCATATCACCTCTTGGTGATATCTCCATTGCATTCTAATCTATATAGGATAAACTTGAACTATGATCTCTCCATGTGTGACCTTTGCTAGCATATCATAGGGCCTCTACCAAGACTGATTGTGTTCACTCCTTTGGCAATCGATCTTTGCCCACTTGCTCTCTGGTTACACATAGACGAAGCACATCTCTATGGTAGTTTGTTGCTCAATAACTCTTAAAGTATATTGACTTCATTGAAATTAGTGTCGTTATTTGAATCCTAGGCCCTTACCCCAACACAATATCCTATATACAGAGCTTCCTTTGTAGTAACTCGAATGGTAGCACTACGACATATTCTTCAAGAGTATCCACTTCTATATTCTTTTACCACATGTTAAAGCCTTCAAACCCTAACTTCACCTCCATAAGTTGAGTTACCTTAGTCCCTCCATTAATTGTTTCACCGAGATAAGGTGCAAGTGCCTTAAAGCTCCTTTCAAATTTGTCACCATGCAAGATGATTCTGCTCCAATAGAATGAGGGACCTATAAAATAACATGATCTCGCTCTTGCCTCTACAAAAATTTATATCCTTAATCTTTGTTTAAGAAAAACTTTATAACTCTACTCCATATTCTATCTTCTATATCGACTCCATTCGTATAGCTTAGGCACTTTTGTTAGTCATAGGTGCCCTACAAGTCAATTATGTGAGTAATAACATGTGTGACATAATACATACTCTTTTTTCTTATTATTTATTTAGTATTTTTCTCACTTTATATTATATTTTACATTAGATCATGATGAGATCATGATAATGAGACTGATTCACCTTTAAACGTGGACTCTAAATGATCCCAATCATAGGTTACTCGAGAGGGATATCGAGATAACTGAATAGACTAATGCGTTGCAGACCCATCCATATGATGGAGGTGGTTGGTCTCACATAACTGAATAGACTAGTGTGTTGTAGACTCATCCATATGATGGAGGTGGTTGTCTCATAACTACTCGTATGTTGATACTAAGGATACCATGCATGCTGCTCGTATGTTGATACTAAGGATACCATGCATGTGCTCATTAGAGAATAGGTTCACTGATTGATCCGCTGATGAAATACTATATGGTTGATGATATCTTATTATCAGACAGTGATTCCGTCATCATAGTGGTATATTTGGTCTTTAGAATTGAGACACCAAAGATGTCCTATATGAGTGCTCCACTCTTTGATACCGGACTTATAGGTTTGAAAGTTCCATATCTAGCATAATTGGTTGTTGGGAGTGACAACCAACCTTTCAAGGGCTATTGAAGTGCCAATAGAGAATCATCTACTCTCTATGTTATAAGAGGAATATCCTATATATTCTTACTTATGCAAATATCTAGCAAAGGTCATTCGGATTGAGAGAGAAATAGTTCTCCAGGACAATCCGATTAGAGCGAGACTCGAGTAAAAACCATATGTGCTGGACAGCACCATGCCCGGTATATAATCTTTGGGATATTAGATACATGGTAATTAAGAATAGACAAGTCCAGAGTCATTCAGATTGAGAGAGAAAGAATTCTCCGAGAGAATCCGATTAGAGTGAGACTTAAGTATAAACCATATGAACTTGACAACATTATATCCGGAGTACGATCTTTGGAATATTAGATAGATGAGGGACTATAGATACATGATAACTAAGAATAGATATGTCTAATATATTAGATTTCCTTATATCGTCTGAAGACTGTGACGTAGTATATGTCCATAGTAAATGAGTCAAATGAATTATTATGAAGATATTATTCACTAAGCCAAAATAAGTTCTGATAAATATGACTTACGGCTAGCTCGATATTGGGCCTAGAGGGTCACACACATATTGTCACGGACAAACTTCTAAACTGAATGTTTGATGTAATG
>LVTN01003595.1:3101-18565 GCA_001649415.1 Musa itinerans
TTTTCATGCAATGATTTGAATTTATATTCCAAACATATGGATAGTGGTACTTCTCCTTTTTGTTGATGACAAAGGGGGAGAAGTATGTTGATGTCATGCATGATTTGATTATGACATGTTGCTTGGATTTTTGAATCCAAGAGTTTCTATCAATATGGCATATTGATAAGGGGAGTTTCTTTAAACTCTAGGAGTTTGGGTAACTCCGTCATCAATTGGTTGTCATCATTAAGAAGGGGGAGATTGTTGAATCTCGGATTTTGATGATGAAACCAATTGATACGTGTTTATATTTTAATCTGTGTTTTGAGTGATGTAGGATGCTTCGATCAAGATGAGACAATTAAAGCAGGAAAAATCATGTTGGGCGGTGGAAAACATGTCAGAAGATTGGATGTCGGGCTAGAGGAATGATCGACGTATCGACAGAAGGCTTCAGGCTGTGGATTCGGGCATCAGGCCAAGAAGAGTAGACATTGTGCCAAGGATATCGGAGTTGTGGAGTTAACTGGCCGATTGGGCAATAGGCCGCAAGAGAGGACGATACGCCAAAGAATCGGATGAAGCGTCGAGGGACCAATGACATGCTGGACAACTTGATTAATGCTTAGTATTAATTGTCTAGATCGAAGTGTATTTTTACATGTGCAGGATTAACTACGAAAGTAAGGCATTAAGCAAAATGAAGTCCCGGAGTCAAGATCGAGATCACGTTGGGAGTTCGAGAGTTCATCGGAAGTCCAAACGTTCATCGGAAGTTCTGGCAGAACCAGTCGAGAAGTCTCAGAGCTTGCTAGAGAAGCTCATCGGAACTCAACAAGAAGATCGTCGTGAAGTCCAAGAGCTTGCCGAGAGTCCGCTGGAACATTGCCGAGAGATCGTCGGAAGTTCGCCGGAAGATCGCCGGAAGAATAGAATTACAGACTTATTTTAGCTCAGATTATGTCTTAGATTTCGTAGTTAGCACGTAATTGGGTTTGGATTTTGGCCAACCCAATTAGGGGCTAGCTAGGCCCATGTAAGGACTGTGTTAGGCCCAATGAGAGGCCCAAACAGTGCCTTAAGAAGTCTCACCATCGTGGCATAGTCTTCGAGACTATGTTAGGCGGTGGTACTACAAGTCTGGGCGGTTGTACTGCCCCTAGCAAGGTGCTAGGCGGTGGTACCGCCAGTCTGGGTAGTGGTACCGCCCAGCACTACCCCCCAAGTGGTGGTACCGCCAGACTAGGAGGTGGTACCACCCAGGGCAGTGTCAGTATCAGACTGACACTAGGCGGTGGTACCGCTCGTGCTCAGGGAACCCGGGATGAGATGTTTTTAGGCTCCAAGTTTGAATCAACTTGAAGCCTATAAATACCCCTCTCATCCCTGGTTAAAACACACCTGTATTGAGAGTAAAAAAGTATAGAAATGTTGCTGTAATCTTGTGTGAGCTCCTTTGAAAGTTCTAAGTATTAGAATAGTTTAAGAGAGGAGTGAGTGGGGGTGTAAGAGTTATCTCCTAAACTCGGTAAAAGGAGAATTGAGTTGTAAAAGGTGGTTGGTCTTCAGCTATTGAAGGAAGACTAATAGTGGATGCCGGCGGCCTCGATGGAATAGGAATCGACGAAGTGGATGTTGGTCACGATGACCGAACCACTCTAAAATCTGGTTTGCGTTTACGCTTTGAGCAATTTACTTTCATAGCAAACTGATTTACTTGCTCATTACATTCTTGCAAACGTTTTAAAGTTAACCACTTTCTAAGATTGGTTTTCAATGTATAAAGATTTCACGAAACCGACGTTTTTTATCGATGCACTAATTCACCCCCCCTTTTAGTGCCGACTCTTGATCCTAACACAAAGAAGGAAGTTAGTGCTTTTATGTCATATGGTGATTGCAAAGGTGAATTAGATAGGGGTATTCATATTTTGGCCCTAGTGGTAGCAGAAGAGAATGAACAATATAAGGAAACATCGGCAATCATGAAACCAATCCTAGAGGAATTTCAAGATGTTATACCGAAAGAGATTCCACGTGGCCTTCCACCTTTGAGAGACATCCAGCATCACATTGATCTTATTCCGGGGGCTATTCTACCTAATAAGGCAGCATACAGAATGAGTCCCAAGGAGCATGAAGAACTTCAAAAGCAAGTGGATGAGTTGGGGAAAAGAGGGTTAATTCAAGAGAGCATGAGTCCTTGTGTGATTCCAGCCTTGTTGGTGCCTAATAATGGTTCTTGGAGAATGTGTGTGGATAGTCGCACCATCAATAAAATCACAATGGACTATCGTTTTCCTATTCCAAGGTTAGATGATTTACTTGATCAATTATGTGATGCTTATATTTTCTCTAAAATTGATTTGAGGAGTGGCTATCACCAAATAAGAATGAGGCCCGGAGATGAGTGGAAAACAGCATTTAAAACCAGAAAATGCTTATATGAATGGTTGGTTATGCCATTTAGGCTATCTAATGCTCCTAGTACTTTCATTAGATTTATTATTAGAATATTTGTTGTAGTTTACTTTGATGATATATTGGGGTACAGCAAGATCGAAGAGGAGCATATGAATCATTTGAAAGAGATCTTTCTTATTTTGAGGTAGTAAAAGCTTTATGCTAATATAAAGAAGTGTTATTTCTTTACTTCTAGTGTTGTGTTTTAGGGTATGTTATTTCAAAAGATGGAATCATGATAGATCAAAGTAAGGTAGAAGCAATTCTCAATTAGCCAACACTTGCTTCATTGTATGATGTGAGGAGTTTCCATGGCTTAACTTCCTTTTACAGAAGATTCATCAAGGGTTTCAGCTCTATTGTCACTCTAATCATCAAATGTCTGAAATGTGATAAATTAAAATGGACTAGTGAGGCTAATGATGCTTTTGAGCTTTTAAAAAGAAAGGTGATAGAAGCTCCTATCTTAATTCTACCAAATTTTGACAATGTGTTTGAGGTTGAATGTGATGCGTCTAATGTAGGAATTGGTATTGTTTAAAGTCAAGATGGAAAGCCCATTGCATTTTTTAGTGAAAAGCTGAATAATACGAGAAAGAAATATTCTACTTATGACAAGGAGTTTTATGCCATTTATCGAGCTTTATCTCATTGGAGTCAATATCTTCTTACAAAGCTAGTTGTCCTATATTCTAATCATGAGGCATTAAAGTTCATTAATCACCAGCACAAGCGAAACAAGAGGCATACAGCTTGGGTGGAGTTTTTGCAATCTTATAACTTTACAATCAAGCACAAATCTAGTGTCCAAAATGTAGTTGCTAATGCATTGAGTAGTAGGCATTCTTTATTAACAACAATGGAAGTCAAAGTGGTTGGATTTGAAACATTCAAAGATCTCTATGAGAATGATATGGATTTCGGCTCAATATGGCAAAATTACAAGTCAGGTTCCTTTCAATAATTTTCTATTTTTGATAGTTTTCTTTTTCGAGCTAATGCTTTATGTGTTTCATCTTGTTCTTTGAGACAAGTAATTCTAGCTAAAGCTAATGGAGGTGTTTTAGGTGGACATTTCGGTAGAGACAAGACTCTAGCTCTTGTTCAATCAAACTTCTATTGGCCTAAGATGTTTAGAGATGTGGAGAGACATGTAAAACAATGCTAAGTATGTCATTTGGCAAAAACAAGAAGTCAAAATTCTGGATTGTATACTCCATTGCCTGTGCCAAATGCTCCATGGGAGGATGTGAGTCTTGATTTTGTTTTGGGATTGCCAAGAACTCAAAGGAACATGGATTCTATCATGGTTGTTGTTGACAGATTTTCAAAAATATCTCACTTTGTTCCCTGCAATAAATCGAATGATGCATCTTATATTGTTGATTTGTATTTTAAGGAGATTGTTAAATTGCATAGTATTCCAAGAACTATGGTGTCTGATCGAAATTCAAAATTTTTTAGTCATTTTCAGATAACTCTTTAGAAGAAGCTGGGTACTTCTTTGAATTTCAACAACTCGCATCATCCACAAACTGATGGGCAAACTAAGGTAACAGATAGAAGCTTGGGAAATTTGCTTAGAAGCTATGTTGGCAAGAATATTAAGCAATGGGATCTCATTCTTCCATAAATTGAGTTTGTCAACAATCATTCTATGCATCATAGTATTGATAAGAGTCCTTTTGAGATTGTTTATGGTGCTAATCCTATTAGTCTTTTGGACTTCGTCCATCATTCGATAACTAAGCAATTTAGTGGAGATGCTGATGAGAGAGTAAAGTAGATAAAGAAGCTACATGAGGGTGTTAAAGCAAATATAGAAAAGCAAAATAAGAGGTACATGGAAGCTGCTAACAAACACAAAACATTTAGAGTTTAATGTTGGTGATTTAGTCTGGATTCATTTATGGAATGAGAGGTTTCCACCGAGCAAATTTAGAAAATTGAAACCAAAGGTTGATGGTCCATTCAAAGTGCTTAAGAGAATTGGTAAAACGTTTATAAGATCGAGCTACCTGAAGATTACGGAGTGTCCCCAACATTAAATGTTGCTGATTTAAGTCATTTTCACAATAATGTTGATGAAACAAACAAGGACTTGAGGACAAGTCTTTTTCAACTAGGGGAGATTGACACAGAAGTGTCTAATTTGCTACAATCTGCTCATATAGACCTTGCTGATAATATTATATTTTTTTCAACCAACAATATTACCTCGTAATCTTCAACGTAGCCCACTCAAATATAACAACTCATCAGCATATTCCCCACACAAAGTTAAAGCTATTTCTAGTTACTTTTCTTCATGACCAAGGATTGCATTAAAGAAGTTGGTTAGTAGTTGTAAAACACTTAATTTCGAAATTCCCTATGCATGAAGGGTTGTTTCATGCACTAATATTTATTTTGGTGTTTAGGGCTTAGAAAGGACTTTAGAAATTGATGATATTTTAGTATAAGCTCTCTTAGAGTTCTCACTTAAATTTTATATCTCTTGGATGCTTTCTTGAGTGGTGGGTCTTTTATTTTCAGTTCTGTATCCTTATTTAATTTCCTTAGGGTGGTGAACTTTCTGTATCCTTTTGTGATTTTAAACTTAGTGGTGAGCTATTTTTCGATCTTATTAAAGTATTATCATAAGTTTATACATTTTATATCTAGAAAACTATACTATCGGTTTTCTTTCGAAATCTATTCTACTTTATCCCCTCATTCTGCATCACCCCCAGTATCACCTAGTTTGGTGGTACTATCGCTTGACACAGTCTTAGAGACTGTCTTGGAGACTAAGCCCCTAGCAGTGCCACCGCTTGACCCAAATTTTTGGGTCACTGAATGGGCCTTTCTCTTGGCCCAAAACAGTCGCAACATAGGCCCAATTGGCCCCTAATTGAGTTGGACTTATTACATTCTAAACCAACTCAATTAGAACTAAAACTATTTTGATCTACACAATTATTACAAAGCATTAATCATATGTTATCCAACATGTCATTAGTAAATTCGGCACTTTATCCGATCCTTCGACGCATCGTCCTCTCCTTCGGTGTATTGCCTAATCGACATGTTGTCTTTTCGCAATATCCGATCTCCTTAGCGTAATGTCTGATCTTCTTCGCCCGATGCCCGAACTCATGGCATGAAGCTTTCTGCTAACACGTCGACCGATCCTTTAGCTTAATGTCCAATCTTCTGACATGTTCCACTCTGGCCCAATATTGATTCTTCCTACTTTAATTATAACTTCATGATCGAAGTTAGTCTTGCATTACTCAATACGCAGATTAGATCATAAACTCTATCAATTGGTTTCATCATCAAAATCTAAGATTCAACAATGCCTTGATAATTTGAAATTATGTTTATAATGATGATGCACTTCTTGATGATATTATGATATACCTTGATGCATGATAATATGCATATGAAGTAAGCAATGGCATGTTGCATAAGATCACTATAATTCATGATTGAAACTATTTTGACTTGAATTCATATCATTTATTTAAATTTAAGTTTATCTCGATATGATATATAGATAGGGGGAGTTTATTTTAAACCCCATCATCATTTGGTTGTCATTATCAAAAAGGGAGAGATTCTTGAATCCCAAATTTTGATGATAAAATCAATTAATAAATTTATTATCTAATCTATATTTTGATAAAAGTGATGCAGAACTAATTTCAATCATAAAAAGAAAAAACGATTGAAGTAGAAGAATCAGACGTTGCGCTAGAGTTAGAGATTGAGCATCGGGCCGGAAGAATCGGACATTGCGCCAAGATCGGATGTTGTGGGAATCAACATGCTGATAGATCGAGTGATACATTGAAGGTTCAGACGACGTGCCGGAAGTTCGTCGGGAGTTCGGATGAACAAATGATATACCAGACAACTTAGATATCTTGTCTTATAATTGTTTAGGTCTTAATTGAGTTAGTTTTGGGTGTAACCCTACTAACTCAATTAGGGGCCCTTTGGGCCTGATCCAAGGCTAAGTTGGGAGGCTCATTCAATGACCTAAAGTTAGGTCAAGCAGTGGCACCACCAGACCAGGCGGTGGAATCACCTATGAGTTGAAATGTTTGAAGTGTATGTTTTTCGGAAGACCTAGTGGTGGTACTGCCCAAACTGTTGCTAGTACATGGTCTCCCATGTTGCCAAGTAGTAGTACCTCCCAAACTGAGCAGTGGTACTACAAATAGTTAATACTGTAGGCGGTGATACCTCTCAACACAAATGATGGTATCGCTAGGACCCCGGAAACTCGAGTTGAGACCTTTTTTGTTCCATTTTTAAAGTCATTTGGGGCCTATAAATACCCCACTCTTTTCTGCTTGAGATAGCAAGAAAAAGTGAATAAAAAGCCTTATGATTCTGAGTTGTAAAGTTTAAAAAAGTACTAAGTATCCCTCTCCTCCTCTTTATAGTTTTGAGCTTATTCTAAGAGAGGTGTGAGACTTATAAAGGTCTCTCCTAAACTTGTGAAAAGGAGAAAGAATTATAAAGAGGATAGTTGATCTTCGCCGATTGAAAAGAGATCATTAGTAAACGCCAGTGGCCTCGATGAAAGTGGAATTAAGAGTGGATGTAGGTCGTGACGACCGAACTAGTATAAAATTGATTTGTATTTACTTTCTACTCTTCATTGATATTGATATTTGATTTAACTATTTATTACACTTACTCTAAGTCAAGCACACTTTCGTTATTTATTTTTATTAAACGAAAATTTTCAAACCAAGGTTTTTATGATAGTACTAATTCATCCCTTCCCCCTCTTAATGTCGATACGGTCATAACTAAGTGTGTAGAGAGTGAGAGAGAGAGACAGCCTCTCGCTCTTCAGCGTGAGCTGATAGATTTCTTTTTATACTTGATCTCGGGGCATTCTTACTGGTTGGCCTGAGATAAGATTATATGAAGTAACTGATCATTCTTTGATATTGATAAGGTAAGATAGTTATTACCGGTGGAGCACATCGGAATAGATTGCAACGTCATTTTGGGGCTGGTGATTTGGAGTCCTACTTAAGTGTTGAGCTCAGTGATAGTGATAGATGAACTGACATGGAATAAAATAATCTCTATTTCATATATAAATAATTTTTAGATCATCCAATTATTTCATCTTTATTTTCGAGCCCACATCCTTTATTTCTAGTATGCATCCCTCTTATATCCTCAAATTTCTTGACTATCCCAAACCCTTTAGATCATTCCCAGGCATTTATGATTCTCTTTCTTGATCATAAATGCGTCAAACAGAAATTGACTGTAACAGAGTAAATTCCTGTCGACCATGGCAGCGCAGGAAATCTTTAAGAGCCTCTTTGGGTGGTTGTGGTTAGCGGTCCACATCTGTGTGGTCTCTTCAGCTCGTATGCCGCGAGTGTAAGCGTCGGAGGGTGGTGGGTGGTTCGTGGTAGGTGGTGGGTGGAAGAGTTATGGACAAATCTAGCGATGGCAATCATGCAAGCTATCCTACGGCCCTTAAAATCCGGCAGAGCTTTCTGATTTCGATAGCTTTATGCGGCGGGGATCGAGGATATCACCACAAGGACAATGAACGCCGTCATTCTTGCCGCCGCAGCGTCAGTGTTACTCGGCATCGGCGGATTGGTGCTCATCCAATTCTGCATCGTCCGGAGGGCGATCAGAAGAGGTTTCTTAGGTTTCGGAGCCACGGCCGGACCTTCCAACGATGCATGCGACGGCCTCCCAACGCAACTCCTGGAGAGGCTCCCTCGTTACGACTTCAAAGTAGGATGCGGAGCCGAGTGCGCCGTGTGCCTGGAGAGCTTGGAGGTGGGCGACGTCTGCAGGTTGCTGCCGGCATGCATGCATTCTTTCCATTCCCGATGCGTGGACTGCTGGCTGCTGCAGAAACCCATCTGCCCGACCTGCCGGACGTCGGCGGCCCCCGGACGGGCGGCGGTCGTGGCAGAGGTCGGCGGCATGAGGAGTTCGGATCCCAAGTTCGATCTGCCAGGATCTGTCACTTCAGATTCCAAGTTCATGTTTGGAGCTCTCTAACTCCTTGCTATCAAATATCTCATGCTGAGAATGAGGAGAAACTTTGGGTAATCATTTAACTGTCTGGAAGATCAAAGGAATATAAAATAAAATACTGCTAAGTCATTTGGGAACAATAATTCAGGAGGATGATAAATTGGCACTGATCTCATGCACGATTAATTGATGATTCGAAGAGTCTATGTGTAAGACATGCAACTCAACTAATTTATCCACTATTCAAATAGTAACAAAACTCTTGATACTAATTCGTTAGTAATTCAACTAAGAATCTCTGGAGGTCTTTCTTAAGAAATCTAATTTGATTAGTATATTATTATCTAAGTGAGAAGTTTGGAGTTCGTGTATGAGCATCATGTACACGCTTTGAAATAATAGAAATTAAAAAAAATTAACTAAGAATCATGAGCCACTATTTCAACATACAGGAACAAGGATTAGGATCAAAATTAAAATAACATTTATGTATTTATGAATAAAGCATTTATATTTAAACATATGTAGATAAAAAATTTTAAAAACAAAATACATTCATCCTTTTCACTTTTTTTGTCTATTTTTCTTCTGAGCTTCATATGGGATGAACATGGACAACATCTCCCGTTTAGGAGAGAGTCTGGATTTTGATACCATCAATTAAAAGCTTGCAAAATTGTACAAATTAAACGATGTAACTTCAAGCAAAATGCTAGTACAAGCTATAGTTGAATCCATCCAAATCACCCTCTACACTTGATTCATAACTAAATCCTACGCAATGGTCAGTATAATTTAAATCCGTTTGCTCCACAAATGGTAAGTGATTCAAATTTTGAACCCTGCTATTAAACGAACAAAATCTTAAGCATCTAGGTAAGCTGGTTGGCATCATGTAGATGTATCGTTTGAGGCTTTAAACATTCAACCCCGTTTGGTAAGTGAGTAGTACATCATTACTGTATTAATATTTTAGATATTAATTTAAATTCATTCAACAAAATAAAAAACTAAACGTTATGATCAAACGATAAAAAATCTAGCACAAGGTTTCGTCGAACTAGACCACGGATATCATAAGTTATCTATCTATCTTAAGTAAAAGTGAAAAAAAAAATGTGACAGAGCTGCTTTGACCAAACCAAGAAGAGTAATTGAGATTAATGTTATTATGAGATGGACTTTTGCAACACACAGACTCGAAAATACTCAACGAGAAGGTCATTATCTAAATCATCAGCAATTAATTAGAACTTGGAGTCATAATTTAGCCCATTTCTTAGTGTTGGTTAGGAGATTTCTGGTTTTTCTTATGTGATTTATGATTGATGTTGAATCTCGGATTTTGATGATAAAATCAATTGATGAGTTTTTCATCTAATCTGCGTTTTGAGTGACGCAGGACTAGCTTTGATCAAGGAGAGACAAATTGATTAAAGCAGGAAGAATCATATTGGGCCGGAGTGAAACATGTTAGAAGATTGGACGTCGGCCAGAGGATCGGACATTGCGCCAAGGAGATCGGAAGTTGCAAGAGTCAACATGCCGATTGGATAGTATGCCGAAGGAGAGGACGATTTGCCAAAGGATCGGACGAGCGCCGAATGAACCAATGACATACCGGACAAAGGATTCATGCTTTATAATCATTTGACTAGATCGAAGTAGGTTTTAGGTCTAATTGAGTCGGTATTAGGGTGAAACAATGCCAACTCAATTAGAGACCAATTGGGCCTAAATTAGGAGTGATTTGGGCTCATTGGGAGGCCCATTCAATGAAACAAATGTTGGGCCAAGTGGTGGCACCGTCAGAATTGACGGTAGAACCGCTTGTGAGTTGAAAAACTCGAAAAACTTGGTCTCCCTGTCAAGCGGTGGTACCGCCCAAACACAGTCTCCCAAGCGGTAGTATCGCCAGACTGGGCGGTGGTACCACCTAATTGTTGAATCTCGGATTTGGATGATGAAACCAATTGATAAGTATTTATGATTTGATTTGTGTTTTGAGTGACGCAGGATGCTTCGATCAGGGAGAGACTATTAAAGTAGGAAGAATCATGTTGGGCTGGAGGAAAACGTGTTAGAAGATTGGACGTCAGGCCAAAGGATTGGTTGACGTATCGACAAAAGGCTTCAGGCATTGGACTCGGGCATCGGGCCAAGAAGAGCGGATATTGCGCCAAGGATATCGGAGTTGTAGAGGTCAACTGGCCAATTGGGCAATAGGCCGTAAGAGAGGACGATGCGTTGAAGAATCAAACGAAGCGACGATAGACCAATGACATGCCGGACAACATGATTCATGCTTAGTAATAATTGTCTAGATCGAAGTGTGTTTTTACATATGCAGGATTAACTTCGATAGCAAGGCATAAAGCAAAATGAAGTCCTAGAGTCAAGAACGCGATTTCGTTGTGAGTTCGAGAGTTCTTCGAAAGTCCGGACGTTCGTTGGAAGTTCTGTCGAAATTAACCGAGAAGTCCCGGAGCTTGCCTAAGAAGCTCGTCGGAACTCGCCAAGAAGATCATCAAGAAGTCCAGGAGCTTGCCGGGAGTCCGTTGGAACATTGCCGAGAGATCGTCGGAAGTTCGTCGGAAGATCGTTGGAAGCTCGTTGGAAGAAACTTAGACTTACGGACTTTGTTTAGCTTAGTAAATGTCTTAAAATTTATAGTTAGCACATAATAGGGATTATAATTGGGCAAACCTAATTAGGGGACAGTTGGGCCAAGTTTAGGCTTGTGTTGGGCTAAGAGAAAGGCCCAAACAATGACCAAACAGGTGAAACCGTCGTGGCACAGTCTCCGAGACTATGTCAAGCGGTGGTATCACCAGTCTGGGTGGTGGTACCGCCCAGTGTCAGGCTGCAGGCGGTGGAACCACCTAGTGCAGGCGGTGGTACCACTCGTACCCTGAAATTTCGATGATTTGAATTTTGGGCTCCAAATTTAAATCCATTTGGGTCCTATAAATACCCTAGCTATTTCTGCATGGATTAGTAAGAAATATTGAGCAAAACTCTGTGATTCTAAAGTTGTAAATCTTAGAAAGTTGAGTTCCCTCCTCCCATAGCTTAGAGAGAGTTCTAAGAGAGGTGAAAGAGGGATACTTTATAAAAGAGGGTTGTAAAAGATTGTCTCCTAAACCTGTAAAAAGGAGAAGAGGGGTATAAAAGGGTAGTTAGTCTTCGCCCATTGAAAGAAGACCGATAGTGGATGCCGGTGGCATCGACGAAAGAGGAATCGGCGAAGTGGATGTAGGTTATGACGACCAAACAACTATAAAAATCTGGTTTACATTTCTCTTGTACAATTTACTTTACTATAAACCACTTTACTTGCTTTACATCCACTATGCTCTTCCGTACACTTTCAAAGTTAATACGTTTACGAAACGGTTTTTCGTTAAAAACAGATTTAATCGTAACGAAGTTTTAAACCAATATAATTTTTACCGC
Source organism: Musa itinerans (assembly GCA_001649415.1). Lineage (NCBI taxonomy): Eukaryota > Viridiplantae > Streptophyta > Magnoliopsida > Zingiberales > Musaceae > Musa > Musa itinerans. The sequence continues at coordinate 15,021 of LVTN01003595.1, forward strand.
TGCACTAATTCACCCCCCCTCTTAGTGTCGACTCGTTTCCTAACAATTGGTATCAGAGCCTCGTTATTTCTCATTTGGTTTAACACCCAAGAGAAATGACTCTTTTCGTCTTTCAAGAAGAACTTTCTCTCATTCGTCCTCCCTTGTTCAATGGGACGGACTACACATATTAGAAAACTCGAATGAGAGTTTTCTTACTTTCTTTGGATTTAAATTTATGGAGTATTGTGGAAAATGGTTTTTAAAGGTCTTCTCTTCCAATGAACCATTGGAATGATTTGGAGTAGAGGACTTTTTCTTTAAATGCTAGAGCTATAAATGCTCTATTTTGTGTCTTAGATAAAACTGAGTTTAATCGAATTTCTATGTGCGAAACGACTTTCGATATTTGGCATACTCTTGAAATCACACACAAAGGCACTAGCAAAGTTAAAAATTCGAAAATCAATTTTTTGATGCATGATTTTGAAATTTTTTATATAAAACTGAGTGAGATCATTGGAGACAAGTATATCTAATTTACGGATGTCGTCAATGGTCTAAAAGGACTTGGTAAAAGTTTCTCGGATTTTGAACTTGTTAATATGATTTTAAGATCCCTTCCAAAGAGTTAGGATCCAAAAGTAACCGCAATACAAGAGGCTAAAAACCTAAACAACCTACCACTTGAAGAACTAATTGGGTCTTTGATGACTTATGAAATGACTAATGTGGCACTTGACGAATATAAGAACCACCTTCCAAAGAACAAGAAGGATTTTGGACTTAGAACAATCAAAGACCACTTGAGCATAAGCTCAAGTGATGGTGAACTTAAACTCATCACTAAGAAATTTAAAAGGTTCATGAAACAAGAATTAAAGAGCAAAAATAAATTTAAAAAGAATGCAACTGCTTTGAACGCAAGAAGAAGGAAACAATCTTGGATGAATTAAGCTCATCCGAAGACGAGAAGAAAATCAACAAAGGTGAGAAGGCAAACTACGCCTTAACGGCTTTCGATGATGAGATAATCAAAATCCCCCTAATTTATTTCGAAATTACATGATGCTTTTCATGATGCATTTTTTAATTTAGTTTAGAAAAATTATTTTTCTTGAAAATTGAATGTTTAATAATGTGATGAAAATGTGAAAAATTGGAATCATGCTTATCATGCTAGTAATTTTGAAAATGATAATAACAATTGTATGTTTTATCTAAATATAGCAAAATGTTAGATTTAAATGTAATGATAATCCTATGTATGTTTTTAAGAAATAATATGTATCTTGATTATTTCCGATTTTAATTGAAAATGATTTATGTCCAATGAAACCATGCTTGATGTCTTAATGAAAATGTAATGATGATTTGAAAGCATGCTTAACGATTTTATATTTAATTAAGCATGATGATTTGAAGAAATGATTATTTGATCTTGATGATTTTCATGATGATATTTGCTCTTTCGATTTTAAACTATGATGTATGGTTTTCATATAAAAAATTTGAGCATGCTTATATGAAATCAATCACTTAAAATGAAATACATAAAAAGGAAAATATATTATCATTGGAATTAAAATAATGAATCTATTTATGTTATGAATTTTGTGAACCATGAAATTGATTTGATGATTTAAAATTGAATAAATTTTTATCCAAATTATGATCTTGATTCCTTGATATTTACAAATTAAGATTTATTATTAATCAAGATTTTTCATTAATCATTCTCCTACGATTCTACTTGGTATTTTCTTAAGAAGAGATTTTCTAATGAATCATGATTTTTCTTATGAATTCTTGGAAGGATAACTTTAGTCTTCTTTCTCTATCATGCTTTCTATTTACCAAAGAAGAAATTTGTCAAAAATGATATATGGTCTTTTGACATTCATGTCTTGATTTTTCATCTTTGTTATTTATCCTTGTCATGATTTGATGATTGAAGTAAAAGGAAATGAATTGCACTGTTGTATTGTTCTTCCCTTCGTTTTGATAATGATAAAGGGGGAGAAAGAACTAGCTATGCTTGTTCTAAAATTATGTAAAATTTGCTAGTTTGCATAGTGCAAAATATGTGAACTTGCTTAATGTAAAACTTGCAATCTTGAACATCCATTCTTTTTTACAATGACAAATGAGGAGATAGCTAGCTTGCTAGCTAGCTTACACAAGTCAAGAAAATGCAAACTTGCATAAATTGCAATCTTGCACATCTTTACAATTAATGATGATTATGCATGTTGTAAAGTGATAAAAAAATTTACTAGCTTGCATGATGTAAAACTTGCTAAATTTGCTAGCTTGCATGATGATTAAACTTGATATTTATTATGCAATGATTTGAACTATTATATCTCAAACACTTGATAGTTGAACTTTTCCATTTTGTTGATGACAAAGAGGGAGAAGTATGATGATGTTATGCATAAGTTTATGATAACATATTACTTGGATTCTTGAATCCAAGAGTTCTATCAATATGGCATATTGATAGGGGGAGTTTGTTTAAACTCTAGGAGTTAAGGTTAACTCCGTCATCAATTGGTTGTCATCATAAAAAAGGGGGAGATTGTTGAATCTCAGATTTTGATGATGAAACCAATTGATAAGTGTTTATGTTTTAATCTGTATTTTGAGTGATGTAGGATGCTTCGATTAGGATGAGATAATTAAAGCAAGGATATTGGAGTTACGGAAGTCAACTGGTTGATTGGGCAATAGGCCATAAGAGAGGATGATCCGTCGAAGAATCAAATGAAGCGTCGATGGACCAATGACATACCCGACAACATGATTCATGCTTAGTAATAATTGTCTAGATCGAAGCGTGTTTTTACATGTGCAGTATTAACTATGATAGTAAGGCATAAAGCAAAATGAAGTCCCAAAGTCAAGAATGCGATTTCATTGGGAGTTCAAGAGTTCGTCGGAAATCCGGACGTTCGTTGGAAGTTCTGTCGGAATTGACTAAGAAGTCCCAAAGCTTGCCAAAGAAGCTCATTAGAACTTGCCAAGAAGATCATCATGAAGTCCAAGAGCTTGCTAGGAGTCCACTAGAACATTGCCGAGAGATCGTCGGAAGTTTGCCGGAAGCTCAAAGGAAGAAACCTAGACTTACAGACTTTGTTTAGCTTAGTAAATATCTTAAAATTCATAGTTAGCAAATAATAGAGATTAGAATTGGGCCAAGCCAATTAGGGGACAGTTGGGCCAAGAGAAAGGCCCAAACAGTGACCAAACAAGTGAAACCATCGTGGCACAATCTCCGAGACTATGTCAGGCGGTGGCACCGCCAATCTGGGCGGTGGTACTGCCCAGACTCAGTCTCCGAGACTATCTGGGCGATGGTACCACCCAGTGTTAGGCTATAGGGGGTGATACCGCCCAGTGCAGGTGGTGGTACCACCTAGTGCAGGCGGTGGTACCGCCCGTACCTTGAAATTTCGAGGGTTTAAATTTTAGGCTCCAAATTTGAATTCATTTGGGGCCTATAAATACCACAGCTATTCCTGCATAGATTACCAAGAAATATTGAGCAAAATCTTATGATTCTA
>LVTN01003596.1:0-18564 GCA_001649415.1 Musa itinerans
TAAACAATCACTTTCCCAGCTTTCATCAAAATACAATCAAGGTTCCTTTCTCGAAACATCTGTATAAACTACAAATCCCTCGCTACCATTTGAAATAGAGATAATAGGGGCACTAGTCAATCTTCTTTATAACTCTTGAAAACTTCGCTCAAAATCTTCACCCCATTTAAATGTCACAATCCTTTGGGTTAGTTTGGTGAGAGGACTAGCAATTCGATTGAATCCCTCCACAAATCACTTATAATAACTTGCCATGCCCAAGAAACTTTTAAGTTCTATCATAGTCATTGATATTTCCCATTTAACCACCACTTCCACTTTCTATGGATTATCAGAGATACCTTTCGTTGAAATCACATGGCCAAAGAAGACAACTTCGTTCAACAAAAAATCAAATTCGATGGACTTTGCATACAACTTTTTCTCTCTGAGTATTGACAATACATTTCTCAAGTGTGCTTTATGCACCTAGTTACCCCTAGCATACGGTAATATATCATCAACGAATACAATTATACAGTGATCCAAGAGTGGCTGAAATATCCTATCCATTAGATACACAAAAGCTGCAAGGGCATTTGTCAAGCCATACGGCATTATTAAGAATTCGCATCGACCATATCAAGTTCTAAAAGCTATATTTGAGGTATCCTCTTTCTTAGTCTTCAATTGATAGTAACCAAACCTTATATCAATCTTCGAAAAGACTTGTGCACGATAGAATCGATCAAATCAATCATCAAGTTAGGGTAGAGGATACTTATTCTTAATGTGCACCTGATTCAACTATCTATAATCGATACAAGACCTCAATGGGTCATCGTTTTTCTTAACTAACATCGGAGCACCCCATGATGAGACATTAGACCGGATGAAACTCTTATCTAATAGTTCTTGTAGTTGTTTCTTCAATTCCACAAACTTGAGTGGTGCCACTCTATAGGGAGGCTTAGATATTGGGGTTGTCCCCGGGGACGAAATCATTAGCAAATTCACCAACTAAATTTGGAGGTACTCTGAGCATGTCATCCGAGAATACAATAGGGAACTCTGTGAACACAGGAGTTTTATTTAAATTAGTTTCTTGATCTGAATACTCTTTTACAAATACAAGATAACAACAACAACCCTTTTGTATAAGTCGATGAGCTAGAAGTAACGATATAAGTCAAGGAGGTGAATCAAGCCTAATGCCCTTAAAATAAAGAATTGACTGAGTTGGTATGCAAAAAGTGATCACTTCTGTAGAACAATCTATACTGACAAATATGAAGATAGTCAATTCTTACCAAGTGCCCTATCAGAATACTGAATCTCTAGGAGAATCAAATCAACAAAAAGTTTGTGTTCTCCAATAGAAATCAAATAAGATGGATAGATCATGTTTGTTGTCAAAGAATCCCCAACAATCGTAGTTACATATAGCATATAATTCATTAGTCTAGTTTGAACACCTAAGTGATAAGAAAAATATTGTAAAACAAAAGACAGATTGTAACTAGGGTCAAATAAAACTTTTGCATTTCAATTAGAAACTTAAATAATACATTCGACTACCGATTTAGAAGCTCTGAAATCCTGTACAACGATAGCATACACTCCGACATGGGCCGATGATCTAGGAGGCAGTGGCTATTTCGTCTTATTCGAAGGGCAATCTTTTACTTAACGATCCAACTTTCAATAGGAAGAACAGGCTCCAATAAACCGAAAACAATAACTTTTTCATGATTTAATATGTATTTTGCACAAGATTGAGCCTTTGTGGTGGCTTCTTTTTCCCAATCTAGATGTCTTTCACACTCATGTTACCACTTTCTGATTTATTTTCTCTATTATTTTTGTTGTGAAGCTTATCCTTGCCATTCTTGCCCTTGATCTCTTGAATATCCTCAATGTTTTTCTCGATTATTATAGCTTTTTCTACCACGTCGGCACATGCTCAGAGCTTTAAATCTGATATCCGATTTTTGATTGTTGACCTTAGTCTCCTTTTAAATCCCTATGGCTTTCTAGATTATGGAGCGAAGTATAGGAATATATGGACACGAAAATCAAGTTTCGCACTCCTTATCACCCTCAAATCGATGGTCAATGCTTTGAAAGTATATATCGGATCCCTCTCATATCATTAAGTACGAGCTACCAGGAAGCATGGTGTACTTGGAATTATAACATTCCACCTAGATTTGTTTCTACATATTTGGATTATTAAGAACGAATAATCTATCCCGAAATCTCAATAGGATATCCCCGAAAACACAAAAATCTGATTTCAATCAATTTTCTACTTCATTCCTCAAGAGGACTAAACGTGGATCTTATAATTGTCATTCTTTAATTTGTCGAATGAGATCAGATATAACTTGGATAGAGGCTATCAAAATCATCGAGTCTCGTACTATCCACAAAACGGTCAGGTCATAATTTTTTTCCACTAGATTAATCATAAAACTCGTACATTTTCTACTATTTGTATCAACTACAACAATTGTAGTTACATATAACATGTAATTTATTACTTAACACCCAAGTGATAAGAAAAATATTGTAAAACAAAAGATAGATTGGAACCAGGGTTAAAGAAACTTTCGCATTTCTATTAGAAACTTGAATAATACATTCGACTACCAATGTAGAAGCTCTGAAATCCTTTACAATGATAGTATACACTCCGACATGCGCCGATAATCTAAGAGGCAGTAGCCTTTTCTTCTTATTCGGAGGGCAATCTCTTTCTAGCATAATATGAAGATAGTCAATCCATGCCAAGTATAATATCAGAACCCTGAATCTCAATAAGAATCAAATCAACAAAAAGTTTGTGTTCCCCAATAGAAATCAATTGAATCTCTATGAGAATCGAATCAGCAAAGTTATTATTCTATAGAGAGGCTTAGATATTGAGGCTGTCCCGGGAACTGAATTAGTAGCAAATTCACCTTCCCCTTTTGGATGTAAACCGGGCAAGTCATCCGATTATACATCAAGAAACTCTTTGACCACAGGAATTTCATTTAGATTAGTTTCATGACCTGAATACTCATTTACATATACAAGATAGCAATAACCCCCTTTTGAATAATACGATTCGCATAAAGTACCGATATAAGGTAAGGAGGTGAATCATGCCTAATACCCTTAAAATAAAGAATGGGCTGATTTGGTATGCAAAATGTGATTACCTTTGTATAACAATCTATTCTGGCATGATTGAAAGATAGTCAATCCACGCCAAGTATAATATCAGAACCCTGAAATGGGCCGATGATCCAGTACAAAGTTAAAAACTCGAATAATACATTCGACCACTAATTTAGAAGCTTTAAAATCCAGTACAAAGATAGTATACATCCATTTAAATGTCACAATCATTTGGGTTAGTTTGGTGAGAGGACTAGCAATTCGATAGAATCCCACCACAAATCTCTTGTAATAACTTGCCATGCCCAAGAAACTTCTAAGTTCTATCATAGTCATTGATATTTCCCATTTAACCACCACTTCCACTTTCTTTGGATCAACAGAGATACCTTTCGTTGAAATCACATGGCCTAAGAAGACAACTTCGTTCAACAATAAATCACATTCGATGGACTTTGCATACAACTTTTTTTCTCTGAGTATTGACAATACATTTCTCAAGTGTTCTTTATGCACCTGGTTACCCCTCGCAAACAGTAATATATCATCAACGAATACAATTATACAGTGATCCAAGAGTGGCTGAAATATCCTATCCATTAGATACATAAAAGCTGCAAGGGCATTTGTCAAGCCGAATGACATTATTAAGAATTCGCACTGACTATACCAAGTTCTAAAAGCTATATTTGAGGTATCCTCTTTCTTAGTCTTGAATTGATAGTAACCAAACCTCATATCAATCTTCAAAAAGACTTGTGTACGATAGAATCGATCAAATCAATCATCAATTTAGGGTAGAGGATAATTATTCTTAATGTGCACCTGATTCAACTATCAATAATCGATACAATACTTCAATGGATCATCCTTTTTCTTAACTAACAACATCGGAGCACCCCATGATGAGACATTAGACTGAATGAAACTCTTATCTAATAGTTCTTGTAGTTGCTTCTTCAATTCCACACACTTGAGTGGTGCCACTCTATAAGGAGGCTTAGATATTGGGGTTGTCCCCGGGGACGAAATCATTAGCAAATTCACCAACTAAATTTAGAGGTAACACGAGTAAGTCATCCGAGAATATAATAGGGAACTCTCTGAACACAGGAGTTTTATTTAAATTAGTTACTTGATCTGAATACTCTTTTACGAATACAAGATAACAACAACAACCCATTTGTATAAGTCAATGAGCTTGAAGTAACGATATAAGGCAAGGAGGTGAATCAAGCCTAATGCTATTAAAATATAGAATTGGCTGAGTTGGTATGCAAAAGGTGATCACTTCTGTAGAACAATCTATACTGACAAATATGAAGATAGTCAATTCATACCATGTGTAATATCAGAAAACTGAATCTCGAGGAGAATCAAATCAACAATAAGTTTTTGTTCTCCAAAAGAAATCAAATAAGATGGACAGATCAAGTTTGTTGTCAAAGAAAACCTAGCAATCGTAGTTAAATATAGCATATAATTCATTAGTTTAGGTTGAACACCTAAGTGATAAGAAAAAAGTTGTAAAACAAAATATAGATTGTAACCAGGGTCAAATAAAACTTTTGCATTTCAATTAGAAACTTGAATAATACATTCGACTACCGATTTAGAAGCTTTGAAATCCTGTACAATGATAGCATACACTCCGACATGGGCTGATGATCTAGGAGGAAGTGGCTATTTCTTATTATTCGGAGGGCAATGTTTTACTTTATGATCCAACTTTCCACAAGCAAAACAGGCTTCAATCACTCAAAAACAATAACTTTTTCTTGATTTAATATATATTTTGGATAAGATTGAGTCCTTTGTGATGGCTTCTCTTTTGCTGATCTAGATGTCTTTAACCCTCTTATTACTATTTTCTGATTTATTTTCTCTATTATTTTTGTTATGAAGCTTATCGTTGTTATTCTTGCCCCTGATCTCTTGTAGATCCTCAATGTTTTTTTCGATTATAATAGATTTGCCTACCACATTAACATATGCTCAGACCTTTAAATTTGATATCCAATTTTTGATTGTTGGCCTTAGTCTCCTATCAAATCTCTTTGCATCTCTAGTTTATGGAGTAAAGTATAAGAATCTATAGATACAAAAATAAAGTTTAGCACTGCTTATCACCCTCAAACCTATGGTCAATGCTATGAAAGTATATACCGGATCCCTCTTATATCATTAAGTATGAGCAATCAGGAAGCATGGTGTACTTTGAATTATAACGTTCCTCCTAAATTTGTTACATGAAATCTGAATTATTAGGGACGAATAATCTATCTCGAAAACTCAATAGGCTATCCTCGAAAACTCAAAAATCTGATTTTAATCACTTTTCTACTTCATTCATCAAGGAGACTAAACTTGGATCTTGTAATTGTCAATATTTAATTTGTCGAATGAGATCATATCGAACCAGGATAGAGGCTATCAAAATCACCGAGTCTCTCACTAATCTCAAAACATTCACGTCATGATTTTTTTACAATAATTTCCATTGCTTCATATATAGATTAGCCATAAAACTTATACATTTTCTACTAAGTATATCAACTACAACATTGGCTTTCCCTACATGATAACTGATAGTGCAATCATAATACTTTAGAATTTCTATCTATCTCCGTTGACTTATATTTAACTCTTTCTATGTAAAAATATCATCAACTAACACTTATAAATTCACAAGCTTAAGAATTTATATAATCATAAAACTAACCATTTACCACAAGTTCAAATTATCATAAAAATAAACTGAACATTCTAAAATCCCAAACATGAAAGATTTTTTAAGCTTTTACAAGATACATTAAACCTTTCAAAGACTTATCCCATGTAGTATCATGCTTTATAGAGGTTCTGGGTAGACTTGAAACAAAATCCATGGTAACGCATTCCAATTTGTATTCAGGGATATCTAAAGGTTGCAACAAACCTCCAAGTTCTAAAATCCCTAATTTGTTGAATGAGATCAGATTGAACCTGAATAGAGGCTTTCAAAATCATTGAGTCTCACACTTTCCTAAAAACAATCAGGTCATAATTTTTTTCCAATGACTTACGTTGCTTCATCACCAAATTAGCCATAAAACTCAAAGATTTTCTACAAAGTATATCAGCTAAAACATAGGCTTTACCTAAGTGATAACGGATGGTGCAATCATAATCCTTTAGAATTTTTATGTATCTCCGTTGACACATATTTATCTCTTTCTGGGTAAAAATAGCATCAACTACCACTTATAAATTCATAAGCTTAAGAATTTATACAATCATAAAACTAACCATTTACTACAAGTTCACATTATCGTAAAAATAAACTGAACATTCTAAAATCCCAAACATGAAAGGTTTTTTAAGCTTTTAGAAGATACATTAAACCTTTCAAAGACTTATCCCTTGTAGCATTATGCTTTATAAAGGTTTTGGGTAGACTTGAAACAAAATCCATGGTAACGCATTCCAATTTCTATTTAGGGATATCTAAAGATTGCAACAAACCTCCAAGTTCTAAAATCCCTAATTTGTTGAATGAGATCAGATTGAACCTGAATAGAGGCTTTCAAAATCATTGAGTCTCACACTTTCCTAAAAACAATCAGGTCATAATTTTTTTCCAATGACTTACGTTGCTTCATCACCAAATTAGCCATAAAACTCAAAGATTTTCTACAAAGTATATCAGCTAAAACAAAGAGTGTATCAGCTAAAACATTGGCTTTACCTAGGTGATAACGAATGGTGCAATCATAATCCTTTAAAATTTCTATGTATCTCCGTTAACTCATATTTATCTCTTTCTAGGTAAAAATAGCATCAACTACCACTTATAAATTCATAAGCTTAAGAATTTATACAATCATAAAACTAACCATTTACTACAAGTTCACATTATCGTAAAAATAAACTGAACATTCTAAAATCCCAAACATGAAAGGTTTTTTAAGCTTTTAGAAGATACATTAAACCTTTCAAAGACTTATCCCAATGAGATCAAATTGAACCTCGATAAAGGCTATCAAAATCATTGAGTCTCGCAGTTTCCAAAAAACATTCAGGTCATAATTTTTTTCCAATGACTTACGTTGCTTCACCACCAAAATTAGCCATCAAATTTATATATTTAGTGTATCAGCAAAAACATTTGTTTTACCAAAGTGATAACGGATGATGCAATTATAATCCTTTAGAATTTCTATCTATCTCCATTGTCTCATATTTAACCCTTTCTGTGTAAAAAAAAACTTTAAACTCTTGTGATCAGAAAAGATTTCAAATGTTCGCCAATATAAATAATGTCCCTAAATCTTTAGAGCAAAAGTAATTACAACTAATTTCAAATAATTAGTTGGAAGAACTATAAGATCCACGTTTAGTCTAGTTAAGGAATAAAGCAGATAAGGGATTGAAATCCGATTTTAAAATTTTCGTGGATAGCCTTTTGAGATTTCAGGATAGAATATTCGACTCTAATAATCCATATATCAGGAAACAAATCTTGGAGGAATGTTATATTTCCAAGTACACTATGCATCATGATAGTTTAAAATTAATAATATGAGCGAGATCCGCTATATACTTTCAAAGCATTGACCATCGATTTGAGAGTGGCTAAAATAAACTTGATTTTAGTATCCATTGATTCTTATAATCTTCTCCGTAATCTTGAAAGGATAAGAGATTTGAAAGGAGACTAAAGCCAAAAATCAAAAGTGGCTGAATTATCCTATCCATTTGATACATAAAAGCTGCAAGGGCATGTCAAGCCGAATGGCATTATTAAGAATTCGCACTGACCATATCAAGTTCTAAAAGCTATTTTTAAGAAATCCTCTTTCTTAATAATTAATTGATAGTAAACAAACCTCATACAAATCTTCGAAAACACTTGTGCACCATATAATCGATAAAATCAATCATCAATTTTGGGTAGAGGATACTTATTCTTAAAGTGCCCTAGATACAACTATTTATAAATAATACAAGACCTCAATGGTTCATCCTTTTTCTTAGCTAACAACATCGGAGCGCCCCATAATAGGATATTAGACTGAATGAAACTCTTATCTAACAGTTCTTGTAGTTGCTTCTTCAATTCCACAAACTCGAGTGGTGCCACTCTATAGGGAGGCTTAGATATTGGGGTTGTCACCGGGGATGAATCAATAACAAATTCACCTTCTCCATTTAGAGGTAATCCGAGTAAGTCATTTGCGAATAGAATAGGGAACTCTTTGGATACAAGAGTTTTATTTAAATTAGTTTCTTGATTTGAATACTCTTTTACAAATACAAGATAGCAACAACAGCCCTTTTGTATAAGTGGATGAGCTTGAAGTAACGATATAAGGCAAGGAGTAGAATCAAGCCTAATATCCTTAAAGTAAAGAATTGGCTAAGTTGGTATGCAAAAAGTGATCACTTTTGTATAAAAATCTATATTGACAAATACAAATATAGTCAGTGTAATATCAGAATACGGAATCTCTAAGAGAATCAAATCAGCAAAAAGTATGTTCTCCAATAGAAATCAAATAAAATGGATAGATCAATTTTATTGTCAAAGAATCCCCAACAATCATAGTTACATATAGCATATAATTCAGTAGTTTAGGTTGAACACCCAAGTGATAAGAAAAATATTGTGAAACAAAAGATAGATTGGAACCAGGGTCAAACAAAATTTTTGCATTTCTATAAGAAACTTGAATAATACATTCGACTACCGAGTTAGCTATGAAATACTATAAAATGATAGTATACACTTTGACCTCTAATCTCTAAAATATCCTCAATGTTTTTTTCGATTATCATAGATTTGTCTACCACATCAGCATATGCTCAGAGCTTTAAATATGATATCCGATTTTTGATAGTTGACCTCTAATCTCTAATCGATGGTCAATGCTTTAAAAGTATATATCGGAACCCTCTCAAATCATTAAGTATGAGCTATAAGTATAGTGTACTTGGAATTATAACATTCCTCTTATATTTGTTTCCTGATATCTGAATTATTAGGGACGAATGCTTTATCCCGAAATCTCAATAGGCTGTTTTCGGAAACTCAAAAAGCTGTTTTCAAATACTTCACTACATCATTCCTCATATAAACAAAACGTGGATCTTGTAATTGGCATTCTTTAATTTGTCGAATGAGACCAGTTTGAACCTATCCTAAAAACATTCTCAAACTCGCACTATCCTCAAAACATTCAAGTCAATTTTTTTCCAATGACTTCTATTATTTCTCCATTAGATTAGTCATAAAACTTATAAATTTTCGACTAATTGTATCAACTACAACATTGGCTTTACCTAAGTGATAACTAATGGTGCAATGACTAATTGTATCAACTACAACATTAGGCAAAAATATACTTTAAACTCTTGTGATTAGTAAAGATTTCAAATGAACGCCCATACAAATAATATCTCCAAATCTTTAGAGTAAAAGTAATTGCACCTAATTTCAAAACATGAGTTGGATAATTTTGTTCATAAATTTTCAATTGTCTAGAAGTATAAGCAATTACTTTCCCATCTCGCATCAAAATACAATCAAAGTCCCTTCATGAAGCATCTGTATAAACTACAAAACCCTCATTAACATTTGAAATAGTAAAAATAAGGGCACTAGTCAATATTCTTTGTAACTCTTGAAAACTTCACTCAAAATCGTCACCCCATTCAAATGTCTCATTCCTTTGGGTTAGTTTGATTTGAAGACTAGCAATTCGATAGAATCCCTCCACAAATCTCCTGTAATAACCTGCCATATCCAAGAAACTTCTAAGTTCTACCATAGTTCTTGATATTTCACATTTAACTACTACTTCCACTTTCTTTGGATCAACAGAGATACCTTTCGTTGAAATCACATGGCCTAAGAGGACAACTTCGTTCAACAAAAAATCATATTTTATGGACTTCGCATATAACTTTTTTTCTGTTAGTATTGACAATACATTTCTCAAGTGTACTTTATGCACCTGGTTACCCCTCGCAAACAGTAATATATCATCAACGAATACAATTATACAGTGATCCAAGAGTGGCTGAAATATCCTATCCATTAGATACACAAAAGCTGCAAGGGCATTTGTCAAGCCGAAAGGCATTGTTAAGAATTCGCACCGACCATATCAAGTTCTAAAAGCTATTTTCGCGATATCCTCTTTCTTAATCTGTAATTAATAGTAACCAAACGTCATATCAATCTTCAAAAAGACTTGTGCACCATACAATCTATCAAATCAATCATCAATTTTGGGTAGAGGATACTTATTCTTAATGTGCACCTGATTCAACTGTCTATAATCAATACGAGACCTCAATGGTTCATCCTTTTTCTTAACTAACAACATCGGAGCGCCCCATAATAGGATATTAGACTGAATGAAACTCTTATCTAACAGTTCTTGTAATTGCTTCTTCAATTCCACAGAATCGAGTGGTGCTAATCTATAGGGAGGCTTTCATATTAGGGTTGTCCCCGGGGATCAAATCAATAGCAAATTCACCTTCTCCATTTGGAGGTAATCCGAGCAAGTCATCCGAGAATACAATAAGGAACTCTCTGAACACAGGAGTTTCATTTAAATTAATTTCTTGATCTGAATACTCCTTTACAAATAAAAGATAGCAACAAAAGCCCTTTTGTATAAGTCGATGAGTTTGAAGTAACGATATAAGACAAGGAGGTGAATCAAGCCTAATACCATTAAAATAAAGGATGAGTTGATTTGGTATGCAAAATGTGATTACCTTTGTATAACAATCTATACTGGCATGATAGAAAGATAGTCAATCCACGCTAAGTATAATATCAAAACCCTGAATCTCTAGGGGAATCAAATCAGTAAGAAGTTTTTGTTATCGAATAGAAATCAAATAAGATGGATAGATCAAGTTTGCTATCAAAGAATCCCCAACAATCGTAGTTACATATAGCATATAATTCATTAGTCTAGGTTGAACACTCAAGTGATAAGAAAAATATTATGAAACAAAATATTGTGTAATAACCTGTCATGCCCAAGAAACTTCTAAGTTCTGTCATAGTCATTGATATTTCCCATTTAACTACCACTTCCACTTTATTTGGATCAGCAGAGATGCATTTCCTTGAAATCACATGGCCTAAAAAGACAATTTCATTCAACCAAAATTCACATTTGCTAGACTTTTCATAAAACTTCTTTTTTCTTAGTATTGACAATACATTTCTTATGTGTTCTTTATGCACCTGGTTACTCCTTGCATACAATAATATATCATAAATGAATAAAATTATACAGTCATCCCAGAGTGGCTGCAATATCCTATCCATTAGATCCATAAAAGCTACAGGGGCATTTATCAAGCCGAAAGGTATTATTAAGAATTCATAATGACCAAATGAAGTCCTAAAAACTATTTTTGAGATATCCACTTTTTTAATCTCCAATTGATACTAACTAGACCTTAGATCAACCTTCGAAAAAACTTGTGTACCCTACAATTGATCAAACAAATCCTCAATTTTGGGAAGAGGACACTTATTCGTGATAGTCACCCGACTCAATTGTCTATAATCAACACAAGGCTTTAATGTTTCATCCATTTTAGTATCTAACAGCATCGGAACACCCCATGATAAGACATTATACCAAATGAAACTCCTATCTAACAATTCTAATAGTTGCTTCTTTAATTCCACTAACTCGAGAGGTGTCATTCTATAGGAAGGCTTAGATATTGGGGTAGTCCCCGGAGACCAAATTAATAGCAAATTCACCTTCTCCATTTGGAGGTAATCCGAACAAGTCATCCGAGAATACATCAGGGAACTCTCTGAACACAGAAGTATCATTTAGATTAGTTTATTGATCTGAATACTCCCTTATCGATACAAGATAGCAACAACAACCCTTTTGTATATGACGATGGCATGAAGTAACGATATAAGGCAAGGAGGTGAATCAAGCCTAATACCCTTAAAATAAAGAATTAGCTGATTTGGTATACAAAAAGTAATCACTTTTTTATAACAATCTATAATGGTATAATATGAAAATAGCCAATCATGCCGAGTATAATATCAACTATTTATAATCAATAAAAGACCTCAATGGTTTATCCTTTATCTTAACTAACAACATCGGAGTACCCCTTGATGAGATATTAAATTGAATGGAATGCTTATCTAACAATTCTTGTAGTTGCTTCTTCAATTCCATTAGCTCGAGTGGTGCCACTTTTTAGGAGCACTTAGATATTGGGACTATCCCCGGAGACCAAATAAATAACGAATTCACTTTCTCCATTTAGAGGTAATCCGAGTAAGTCATCCGAGAAAACATCAGGTAACTCTCTAAACACAGAAATTTTATTTAGATTAGTTTCTTGATCTGAATTAGCAACAACCCTTTTGTTTATGATAATAAGCTTGACGTAATGATATAAGACAAGGAGGTGAATCATACCTAATACCCTTAAAATAAAGAATGGACTGATTTGGTATGCATAAAGTGATCATTTTTGTATAACAATCTATGTTGGCATAATTTGAAGATAGTCAATCCATGCCAGGTATTATGATAAATAATATCTTGATGGACAAATTTTACATTTATCATCAAAATCTATATTAGTGACAACGCATGTTTTGCCACTAAGTTATATATTTATTTTTCTATATATATATGATTATAAATATTAAATTAAACACACTAAAGCTGAGAATCCCTAAATAAGAAATGATTTGCCCAACCAACGAATTGGCTTACCCTCCTTGCAACTCTCCTTGCATTCAATAGTGATGTGATTGGCGATTGGCAATCGATAACCAACAACTGACAACCCCTCTTCCTTTGGTGGCAACCCCCTCTCTCTTTCTTCCCTCTTCTCCCTTTTCTAAAAGCCACTGCACTTTCTCCTTTATAGCAATTATTGTCACACCCACTATCGCTGGCAACATATCCCCCTATCCTCTTCTCCCTTTCTTTGCCTTAGCATGTTCCAGCCAAGATCAAACATCTCCAAATTCTATGGTTAAATATTTGTACTGTAAGATCATCAAATCATATGGTTAAAGATTAAACATCTCCAAATTCATCTCACCCCTAGCAAACCCTAAGGAAGCAATCAAATATTGGTTGCTTCCTCGAGCTTCTCAAAGATGTGACCTTTGGTGATTGCTAGTGACACTCCACCATCAAGTATGGACCACCAGCTATACTTTCATATATGAGCTGAGTTGTAAGCAGTGATTACAATAGGCACTCGGAGGAGGCGAGGCGAGGCCCAAGCGCCTCGCTTCATTTACAGGCGGCGCGCTTCAAAGAGGCGTCGGGCGCTTCGGGCGATCACCTGGGTTAAACCAGTCGATCAAACCAAATTTTTAGGTCTGGTCGGTCTCCGGTGCTTTAGTTGGTTCAATCGAGCCAACTAAATCACCGATATCAGGCTCCCTCTCGCGATTTCCCCGACTTTCCCAACCCTAGCCCTCGCGATTTTGCCACCGAGATTTCTTCACCGTTGTCGCTGCTCTCTGCTGCTGTTGCCACTATCGTTGCTCGCCGCTACTGTCGCTACTCGTCGCTACCACAATCATTGCTCGCTGACTGCTCGCCGCTGCCACAATCGTCGCTTGCCACTGCTGTCACCGCCATTGTCGCCTTTCCCGCTATCGCTCGTAGCTCCCACTTCCACTCCAGCTACCGCTGTTGTTGCCTCAACAGCCTCGATATTCTCAGTCTCTTCTCACTATACTGTTAACAGTATATTAACGGTATACTGCTAACTGTATATTAATAACAATATTTTTATTTATTAGATCAATAATATATTATATTAATTTTAATACTATTAATTTTTATTTATTTAAAATTATTGTTAGGTTTCAGAATAAATGGTAAGTGTAAAGAGCAACTCTATAGATTTGATGTAAAATTTTATTGTTTTGATTTTTGAGACTTCTTGTTAATGTGACATTGTGATTTTGTAACCGATTTTCTTAATTTAATAACATATTTTTTATTTAAATAATTATATTTATTAATTATATTATATATTTTTATATTTTAGCGCCTCGCTTCGCTAGCGCGAGCGCTTAGCATCTCGGGCGTTTTTGGACCTTGGTGCTTAGCACTTTTTAAATCACAGATTGTTAAAGGATCATGTTTATGAGACAAATGCAGGTTTAAATTGCAGATTTGTGAGATGAAGTAGTTTTCTAGTAAAGGATCTACTTCCTACAAAAAAACATGCACAAAAATAATTCTAGGAAGGATCTAGATGTCATGTTCAATAAATTCTTGCTGAAAATCTCACATGAATAGGACTTCTGTGCAAAAAACTCTAAAATTTCTCATGTGAAGGCACTTGTGTTATACCAGTTTAATTACCATACAAGAACATGGTTGTAGACTCACGGAGAATTAAAACGTAGCCTACAACAAATTTAGAAAAATAACAGACAAAATTCAGAAAGGAGAATATAAATTATGGATACGAAGTTAAAATAGCAGCAAATTTTGTACATAATTAAACATGAGTGAAGTTCTAAAAGAACATAAAGACCAACTTTGAATAAAATTACCAAATTATACACTTTTGCAAAAATATCTCAAAATAGATAAGCTAAAAAGACATTATTCAGGAAGAACTAATCCAATTTGGAGAGGACAAGGTCTTTTGTCGATAACAGAGCTGGCTTACTGCATATTGTAATAAAAGATGCCACCTCCTTCCACGATGACATTGATGCTAATAACTACCAGAGCTCATCCTTGTCATTTGATCCTACAATAGAACCAAAAGAGGAGGATCTTTTAATTCAATCCAAATTTCATAGCTATAAACCTTTGTAAACTTTTATTTCAAGCCTTTGATTAAGGCACGAACCAACAACTATCGAACATCAAACCAATCTATATTTTTGGGAATTTTTAGGCCATCTGCGGCTGCTTTAAAGGCAGCTAAACTGTTCTGAACTTTGATCTTATTATACATTTTAATCAAAAAAATCTTGAAAATTAATAGATGAAACAATTATTATTTCGTCAAATTATTGTTATCCCAATCATAAATATAAATTGAGCATCAATGAAAAGCCCAGTAATTGTTGTCTATATTAAGAAGTCAATCTTGTGTAGACTATGTCATCTTCTGGCTTAAACATAATTATATTAAATATCATTTGTCTACCCTTTTTGACTTTTTAATAAAAAGAATTATACTGGGTGACCACAGACATCATAAACCTAAAATGACGGATACCAAGAACATAATGAAATAAAAAAAAAGAGGAAAAGAAATTATACCATATTCTGAAGAGGAGATTATCTTACTGGCCCTACTACACTATATAACTTTCCTTTCCTCCAGAAAGCATGAGCGAAAGAGAAATAAGCAATCAGGCAAATATTTAGTAACAAAATGCAAGCATGTGAGAAATTAAAACTGATGGTGCTTTTCAACAACAATTGCCGAGACCACATACAACAAAACAATCATCAAAATCAAACAAGATCTAGAGATAAGGTTCTAAGAAACTCCTATAGGGCTCAACGAATGTGAACTTCAGATTTTGTATTAAATAAAGAATTAAATAATTCGACATATTGACAATGTCAACAACGATGACATAGAAAAATGCTAAATCCTTAAAGATGGGAAAATACCATCTCCTTCCTTGTTCAAGAGAAATTAGGCCTTGTCGATTCATCCGACAACTGCTCTTCCATAGATTTCCCGAGATGCAAAGGTGATGACAGACATCCTTTATCTTGAGGAAGTGCAGAAAAGGGACAAATGAGGCGATCATGAGAATGTCTACGGATTGAGCAAAGGAGGCTCAAGAAGGTAGTTGTGGAGAGTTGGGAGGAGGCGAGGGGAGGGAGCCATGGAGAGCAATGGAGACGAAGGGATTTGTCACATTAACATGAAGGATTTATCGTATTAACATCAAGATTTGGTACAAAATATAAATATTACTAAAATATACGAATAATAACCAGGCCACATTGGCGATAGTAAAAGACTAGCCCAATACCATGTAGAGGTAGGCCATTACTACTCACAATAGGCCCATTATTGTTCATTAATGGGAAAAAAGTAATACTAATTGAAAAATTAGAAAAAAATAATCATCATAAGTACAATAATGCAGAAGAAATTTATTATGTATTATTAAAATTATATACAAAATTATTTAAATATTAATAACATCAAATATTAATTCGAAAAATAAAAAAATTCAACATTACAAGCTGGATTCCCACTTTTTTGGCACAAAAATAAAATTTAACAAAATAAATGCTAGCTTAATTATTAAACTTACAATGAAAAGGGAAATAGCAAAAAGTTCAAGAAAGATTGAAAACTGAGAGGGAAAAACAGGGTAATTCAGAATTTGATAATTTTAGGGTTTAGGGAAAAATATAAATGTTAGATGGGATGAACTAAGTAATTTTAGGGTTTAGCTTATGGAAATTCTACCATAAGTTTCTGAAAAAGTTTCTGAAAAAGGGGAGGGGGTTAAAGAAATAGAAATGGACTACCCCAAAACTTGCATCAGCGAAACAATAGCAGCAGGCATGGAAGAAGGCTGGGAGCTGGAATACCCACTAATGGCGGAACTAAGCCAGCAGATATACTCATCCGCAGTATCAAACTACAGGCCCCCATCGGACGTAACCATGGGCCCAGTAGGATACCCACCAGCAATAAACCTGGAGCCCTCAACCAGCCAAAGCCCGTTATTTGAAGGACCAAGCCGACGTGGAAACTTCAAGACGAAAGACTTTTCTGAAGCATGGAACTTACCATCGGCTCTACAAAATCAAGGGGCAATCCTGACAATACCCACACAATTGGGTATGTTCAATGACGTTTTCATGAGATGGGAATCCATCACCAAAAATTTGGTATCAGCACAAGGTTTTACCGACGTCCAGGCAAAAATTGGCACAAAAATAAAATTTCAACAAAATAAATACTAGCTTAATTATTAAAATTACAATAAAAAGGGAAATAGAAAAAAGTTCAAGAAAGATTGAAAACTCAGAGGGAAAAACAAGGTAATTCAGAATTTGATAATTTTAGGGTTTAGGGGAAAATATAAATGTTAGATTCATGAATGCATATTCGTCAAGCCATCCAAAAGTCTTACATAAGATGACGTATTGACATGTATACATGACAGATGTAACAGAATTAGTAATGAAAATACATTATGGAAAGAAAATGCAAATCAATTATATAGCTTCTATAACTTAAAAAGAGATTACTAAAATAATATCATGTGATACAAACCTACGTATAACATGCCATAAAAAAAAATGAAAGGAGACAAAACTAAATTGCACAAGAATATTCACTGAAGCATTAGAACTACGAAAGTCCAATAAGCTTCAATCAAAACAATGGTTACCTGAATAAATATCACATTCATTTACTGGCTGTGGTCGGTGCCCTCCTTGGCTTGCCATAAAGAACTTCCCACACTCACTAAGCTAATCATAATATTACAAACAGATTAGCTGGATTTATCAAACACTAGTGAATAAACTTTCTCAGCCACTTATAGGCAACCAATCCAATTATCTCTTCTTCATCCATAAGAAGCACAAACAGCACGATCATAGCAACACACAATGAAAAATAATCTACTACACCTCAGGTTCCTTTATCAACACAATTATGCCATTGACAGAAGGTTTCCTCGCCAATGGGCAGAAATCCATCATGTGGCAAAGGAACACTCCATGTCCCAAAGAACCAACCTACCGACTCTTCCCCTCTGGACCAAGAGATCAAGAATCTGTGATCAAACAGCAATGATAGGGCTGGAAGAAAGACAAAGCATCACCGGCCTAATGAGAGAAAAAAACCTCCTCGTCAATTGCCATCTTCATTGCAAGCAAGGCAGCAGCAGAGCTTGCTATGAAAATCTGTGACCAAAAGAATCTATTCAAAAGAATCCTTGTACTGACACTTCTCTGCACAAAGGATCAAGAATTTGCGATAGAATGGCCACCATAGGATAGGAAACAAGCAAAAGCATGAGATCACCATCGATGCAACTATAGAAAACCCTCCTTGTTGATTGTCACCTTCGATTTTAGCCGCTACCAAGGAAACTATGTTGATGATGGTGTCTATGGCTAGGTTTTCGCCACCGGCGAGGAAGGGGTGATCATGAAATAGACCATAAGAATGTTTCCCAAAGAATCCCTGTACCGAACCATCTTTGGACCAAGGATCAAGAACTTATGATGGAACGATGACAATAAGGATGGAAGCAAGCAAAAGCATACAATCGTCATCGAAGACCGATGCAACGAGAGAAAACCCACCTCAACCTCGTCCATGAAAAATAGCCTGTCGCCACCATCGACTAAGTGGTTGGGCAGCCACGAAAATTGACCA
>LVTN01003597.1:0-13089 GCA_001649415.1 Musa itinerans
GATGTCGCTCCCAAGATTTCCCAACAATTACAACCTTAGAAGTATAGAGTTTTTGTTCTATGTTCTTGCTCCCTTTAAGCAGGAAAGATTTGGGTACTTATAGACCCTAAATGGCTTCAATAATTAGAGCCAAAATTTAAATCTCCAAGATTTCAGGTTACTAGCGGTACCACTGCCTATGTTGGGTGGTACCACCGCCTACAGCACTGACACTAGGTAATAGCACCGATAGTCTAGCGATACTACCACCTGATAGACCACGGAGACTGGGCTCTGGTGGTACCATCACTTGATAGGATGGTACCACCACCTAATAGCATTAATTGGCGGTGGTACCACCGCCTAGTCTGGGTAGTACCACCATCCAGACCACCTAGGAGGCTAAGCCTCAAGTGGTTCCATTGCCTAGTCTAAGTAGTGCCACCGCCTGACGTGACTCTAAGTGGTTGAATGGGCCATCCAACCAGCCCAATTTAGTGTTGTTTACGACCCAATTGGCCCCTTAATTGAATTAGTAGGATTTCTCCCAAAATTAAGTCAAATTAAAGTCCTAACTATAATAGTTAAGGCTAAAACAATTAAGAGACATGGAATCTAAGTTCTCCGGCACGTTAATTGTTCAACCGAACTCTTGATGAACTTCTAGTGAACTCCCGACGATCTTCCGGCGAACTTTCGGTAAACTCCCGACAAACTTCCAGTGAGTTTTCAGTGAACTCTCAGTGAACTTCTAACGACCTTTCACTGCATCATCCGATCCTTTGGTGTATCCCCCAATTCATCCGGCCTAATGCGCGATCATTGATTCCGACCGAATATTCGATTCTTCTTTAATTATTTTACCTTTCTCAAGATCTTAGTTAGTCCTACATCACTTATCTGAAGACATAAATTAGATTATTAATTCACTAGTTAATTTCATCATCTAAATATGAGATTCAATACACTCCACAACCCAAGTCTCTTTAGATACCTACTATATAAGTTCCGACTTTATGTAGGTTCGGTAGAGTATCCCATCCTCTAGAGAGATATGTGGGACATATTAGAGAAGAGGATGTTAAGGATATTGATCCTTAGACTTATGAGGAGGCTATTACGAGTATAGACTCCAAGAAGTGGCAAGAAGCCTTGAATTCTAAGATGGATTCTATGTACTCCAACAAGGTTTAGAACCTAGTTGAAGCACCCAGGGGTATTGTACCCATTGGTTGCAAATGGATCTTCAAGAAGAAGATTAGAGTAGATGAAAAGGTAGAGACCTATAAAGCAAGGCTAGTGGCTAAGGGGTGTTGTCAAAGGCAAGGTGTTGACAATGATGAAACCTTCTCACCCATAGCCATGCTAAAATCCATCCGAATTCTATTAGCTATTTCAGTACACTATGATTATGAGATCTAGTAGATGGACGTGAAAACTATGTTCCTCAATGGAAACCTCGAGGAGGAGATGTATATGATACAGTCTAAGGGATTCGTGTCCAAGGACTGCCCAGATAAGTTGTGTAGGTTGCTTAGATTCATTTATGGACTAAAACAAGCTTCCCGAGGTTGGAACATAAGATTTGATGAGACGATCAGATCTTATAACTTCATTAAGAATGAAGATGAGCTTTATGTGTATAGGAAGGTAAGTGTGAGCACTATCACCTTCTCAATGTTATATGTGGATGACAACATGATCATTGGGAATGATGTAGGAATGCTATCCAAAATAAAAGCTTGGTTATTTAGACACTTTTCCATGAACGATATAGGGGAAGCATCCTATATCTTGGAGATTCAGATCTATAGAGATAGATCCAAGTAGATGCTTGGCTTGTCCTAATCTAAGTGCATAGATACTATTGTCAAAAGATTTAGCATGAAAAATTCTAAAAGAGGTCTTATACCGATGAGACATAGAATATCGCTATCTTGGAGTATGTCCCTAAAGACTCCTGAAGAAAGGGAAAACATGGATAGGATACCCTATGCCTCAATGATAGGGTCTATCATGTATGTTATGCTTGTTGGAAAATCTTGGGGGCGACATCACATGTGAAGCGGAAGAACAAGAAAACAAAATCCCCTACCTATGACTAGCAATGCTATGTACCAGGCCTGATATATTGCATGCTCTAAGTGTCACAAGCAAGTATTAGGCGGATCTAGGCTTGAAGCATTAGAGAGCAATAAAGTGTATCCTTAAGTACTTAAGAAGGACTAAGGATCTTTTACTAGTATATGGAGGTAGTAGCCTCAAGGTTGAACTTTACATAGACTCAAGTTTTCAATCTGATGTCAATGATAACAAGTCTAATTTGGGGTATGTGTTTGCTAGTCATAGGTTCTATGCAAGCCAATCACATGAGTGATGACACGTGTGACATGATACATATTCTTTTTTCTTATTATATTTTGATATTTTATCACTTTATATTGCTTATTATATATATGCATATATATTGTGATGTCCATGAATCTGTGCAATGGGAATTGGATCATGATGAGATCACAATAATGAGACCGATTCACCTTTAAACATATACTCTAAATAATTTTGGTCATAGGTTACTCGAAAGAGACATCGAAATTACTAGTCATAGGTGCCCTTTAAGCCAATCATATGAGTGATGGCACATGTGACTTGATACGCAGTCTTTTTACTTATTATATTTTGGTATTTTATCACTTTATATTGATTGTTGCATATACACATGTATATATTGTGATGTTCTTGGATATGTGCAATGGGAATCAGATCGTGATGAGATCACGATAATGAGACCGATTCACCTTTAAACACATACCCTAAATAATCTCGGTCATAGGTTACTCGAGAGAGACATCGAGATAATCGGATACACTGGTGTGCTGTATACCCGTCCATATGATGGATGCAGTTGGTCTCATAGCTGCTCGTGTGGGGACATAATATTAGCTACCACTCCCGATGACCGATTGTACTAGATCTGGAATCTCCTAACCTATAAGTCCGGTATCAAAGTACTCATATAGGACATCCTTAGTGTCTCAAGTCTAAGGACTAGATACACCATTGGGACTACGAAATTGCTATCTGATAATAGGGATATAGTACATGTGCTCATTAGAGAATGAGTTCACTAATTAACCCGCTTAGGGAATGCTGGATGATTGATGATGCCATATTATCATATAGCAATTCCGTAGTCCCAACGGATGTCCTATATAAGTACTTTGATATCGAACTTATAGGTTAGGAGATTCCAGATCTAGCACAACTAGTTATCGAGAGTGGTAGCCAATATTATGAGGACTATTGAGTGTCGATAGAGGATCATCCACTCTCGGTGTCATGAGAGAAATATCCCATGTGTTCTTGCTTAGATAAATCCCTGGCCAAGGTTATTCGGATTAAGAGAGAAAAAGTTTTCTAGGAGAATTCGATTAAAGTGAGACTCGAGTAGAAACCGTATGGGTATGATAGCATCATACCCGGTATACAGTCTCTGGGATATTAGATGGATGAGGGACTATAGGTACATGGTAATTGAGGACAAACAGGTCCAATGGATTGGATTCCTCTGCATCATTTGGGGACTATGGCATAGTGGCCTAGTACATCCGTAGTCAATGAGTCGAGTGAATTATTATAAAGATAATAATTCATTGAGCCAGAAGAACTTCTGACAAGTATGACTCATGACTAGCTCGATATTGGGCTTAGAGGGTCACACACATCTGGTAAGCGTTGTGATGAGTAGAGGTTCAGATATGAGATATTTGTTGGAGCCCCTATCTTATTGGATATCCAATAAGCCCTTGAATTATTGGATCCTATGGATGAGATCCTAAGAGCCAATAAGGGATTATTGGATAGAGATCCACTAATCTAAGAGGCTTGGGTAGTTGGATGAAGATCCAATACCTAATAGGGCAGGATCTATTAGGGTTAAGTTGATAGGGGACCTCTATAAATAGGAGGAAACCAATGATTTATAGGCTAGAGCCTTTTTAGGTTGCCTCTCCTATTCTTCTCCCCCGCTCCACCTCAGATAGTAGGTCTGGAGACTAGAGGAGCATCGTCTTAGCCTTACTATGTGGATCACCGTTAGAGAGGAGGGTGCTTGACCTCCTTTACCCTCTCTTAGATATATGTAAGGATTCAGGGATATACAATCTCCCTAGATAACATAATCTTTCATATACGCAGTTTTCTATTTCATAATTTTTAAATACCAATCTTTGCATGATGACGAACACATCAATGAAAAATTTAGGGATTTTACTTTTATATTCTTCCGCTATGTATGTGATGCTCCCCTAAGATTTCCCTACAAAGATAACCAGATAGACTGGTGTATTGTATACCCGTCCATATGATGGAGGCAACTGGTCTCATAGTTGCTCATGTGGGGACACTAGGGCTACAGTGCAGGTGCTCATTGGAGAATGAGGACACTGATTGATCTGCTCATGAAATACTGAATGGTTAATGATACCTCATTATTAGACAACGATTCTGTTGTTCTAGTGGTGTATCTAGTCCATAGACTTGAGACACTAAGGATGTCCTGTATAAGTACTCCACTCTTTGATACTAGACTTATAGGCCCGGAAGTACCATATCTAGCACAGTCGGTCATCAGAAGTGGTAGCAAACCTTACAAGGACTATTGAGTGTTGATAGAGGATCATCCACTCTCAGTGTCATGAGAGAAATATCCCATGTGTTCTTGCTCAAACAAATCCCTAGCCAGGGTCATTCGGATTGAGAGAGAAAAAGTTTTCTAGAAGAATTCGATTAGAGTGAGACTTGAGTAGAAACCATATAGGTCTAATAGCACCATGCCCGGTATACGGTCTCTAAGGTATTAGATGGATAAGGGACTATAAGTACATGGTAACTAAGGACAAACAAGTCCAATGGATTGGATTCTCTTGTATCGTTTAGGGGCTGTGGCACAATGGCCTAGTATGTCCGCAATTAATGAGTTGAGTGAATTATTGTAGAGATAATAATTCATTGAGCTAGAAGGAGTTTTGACAAGTATGACTCACGGCCAGCTCAATATTGGGCCTAGAGGGTCACACATATATGATAGGCATTGTGACGAGTAGATGTTCGAATATGAGATATCCGCCAAAGCTCCTATCTTATTGGATATCCAATAAGCCCATGAATTATTGGATCCTGTGGATGAGATCCAATAAGAGCCAATAAGATATTATTGGATAGGGATCCACTAATTTAAGTGGCTTCGGTAGTTGGATGGAGATCCAATACCCAATAGGACAAGATCCATTAGGGTTAAGTTAATAGGGGGCCTCTATAAATAGGAGGGAACCAAACATCCATAGGCTAGAGGTTTTTTAGTTGCCACCTCCTATTATCCTCTCCCCTTCTCCTCCTGAGATAGTAGGTGTGGAGTTTTGGGCAGTGATTTGAGGAGCGTTGTTACAGCTTGCTGTGTGAATCACCACTAGAGAGGAGGATACTTACCTCCTTCAACCTCTCCTACAGCTTTGTTGGGATTCAGGAATATACGACCTTCCTAGATAAAACACAATATTTCATATATGCAATTTTCGGTTTTGTAGATTTTGCGCACCAATCTTTGCGTGATGACGAACACCTTTATGGAAAATCTAGGAATTTTGTTTTTTGTTCTTCCATTATGCATGTGATGTTGCCCCTATATTTTTCTATAGTGATATTAGAGCTAGGTTGTTTGTGTGAAAGATTGGTTTCGAACTACGTGTGATGTGTTTTAGAGAGGCTTTTGACGTCAAAATTTTTGACGCAATAGTGAGAAAGGGCAACAATAGTTGCTGCCCTCGTAGATGGCAGCCTTGGCTGCCATCTACATGCAAGGGGCTAGTGGCCACTAGGCTACTACCGATGGCCTACTGCTTGCCTATAGTAGGTGCCACCTACGAGTTGGGCACCTGTAGGTAGAGCCGCTTGCGACGACGGCCACAATGGTGGTGCCCGAAGGCAAGGCTGCTTGCAGCGGTGGCCGTGTGCAGCTGTGGATGCGCCACCTACGAGCGCCACACCCTGGTCAGTTGCTTGTGGCCGGAGCGGCAATGCCGCACGTGGGCACAAGACCTATGGGCAAGTGCCCACCCATAGGGGCGGCACCCCCCCTGTAGTGGCCATTGTTGGCGATAGCAATGTAGTAGTAGGGAAAGATTAGGTTTTTTGGAAAATGATAGTTTTGCCCCTCGAAATTTTAGAAATTTTGAATTCTATCCTTTTATCTACATTACAAAAATACCCCTCATAATTCAAAAAATTCCTTGCATGTCCCTAATTTCAAAAAAATATTAGTTAATTAAAAGGTTTAATTAATTATTATTATTATCTAATAATCCTATATAATGATATTTACATATGATGTATGATGTGGATGGATGATCATGGGCCGTGTGATGTGTGTGTACATGTGATTATTATTATTATTGGGGCCTGCGAGCCTCTAATTTTATTTTCATTTATTGTTGTGCCTGGTGTCTATAATTAAGTTATAATTATTGAATATCAGATTTTGATGATGAAATCAACTGATAAATTATTGATTTAATCTATATGTTGAGAAAAGTGTTGTAGGATTAACTACGATAATAAATAAGGCATAAGTAGATGTTGGGCCAGAGTCAAAGATTGGACGATATGTCAAAGATTCGAACGATGTACTGGAAGCTCGTTGAGAGTTCACCGAGGCTCACCGAGAGTTCGTTGGGAGCTCTTGAGAGTTCATCAGGAGGTCGCCGAGAGTTCATTAGGAGTTCGCCGAGAGTTCATCGGGAGTTCGCCAAGAGTTTGACAGGAGCTCATCGAGAGTTCGTTGAGAGCTCACCAAGACTTCGTCGGGAGTTCGCCAAAAGCATGCCGAGAGTTCATTAGACGTTCGTCGAGACTTCGCCGGAAGAACAATTGACATTCCGGATAATGATTGCTTAGCTAATGCCTTAATTATCATAGTTAGAACTTATATTGAGTTAGGATTGGGAGGTAATCCCATAAACTCAGTTAGGGGCCAATTAGGCCTAATTTAGGGCTGAGTTGGGCCAGATGGAAGGCCCACTCGGCCACTTAGAGCCATGCCAGGCAATGGCACGGCTTAGGGTGGGCGGTGGAACCGCTTGAGGCTCAAACTCCTAAGTGGTTTAGGCGGTGGTACCGCCGGCAATTAATGCTGCCAAGTGGTGGCACTGCCAGAGCCCAATCTCTAAGGATTTGTCAAGCGATAGTACCGCCAGACTAGGTGGTGGTACCGCCCAGTGTTAGCGTGTTAGGCGGTGGTACAACCAGTACCCTAAAAATTCGGGATAAGACACTTTTTGGCTCCAATTCTGAAACTTTGGGGCCTATAAATACCCTATTCCTTTCTGCATGAAAGGGTAATTAAGTAGAAAAAAAGTGTGAAAAAATCTTTAAGTGTTGGGGTGTAAAAGGGTTGTAAAAATGCTAAGAGTCCTCCTCTTTCTTCATCTTTGCAATCATTCGAGAAGAGGTGTGAGGCTTATAAGGATTGTCTTCTAAACCCGTGAAAAAGAGAAAGCTTTATTAAGAAGGTGGTTGGTCTTCACTTATTGAAGGAAGACCATTAGTGGATGCTTATAAATTCCCCACTTTTTTCTGCATGAGGTAGTAACAAAGTGTGAACAAAATCTTGAAGTGTTGGGGTGTGAAAGTGTTGTAAAAATTTTAAGTGTCCTCCTCCTCCCTTTCTAAGTCTTGTGATCATTCAAGTGAGGTGTGAGGTTTGTAAGGGTTGCCTCCTAAACCCGAAAAAGGAGAAAGTGTTGTAAGAAGGTGGTTGGTCTTCGCCTATTGAAGGAAGACCATTAGTAGATGCCAGTGACCTCGACGGAGGAGGAATTAGAAGTGGACGTAGCTCACAATGACCGAACCACTGTAAATGTAGTGTGTTCTTTCCTTACTACTTACTTTCATTACTTAGCTACTTCACTTTATATTTACTCTAAGTCATTACTTTCATTACTTTCCGATACAAGCTTTGTCGAAATGATTTTATCGAATGAGATTTTCCAAATCAATGTAATTTTGCATAAGCACTAATTCACCCCCCCTCTTAGTGTCGTATTGATCCTAACAATTGGTATTAGAGCAAAGTTACTCTTGATTTAGTTTAAAATCCAAGAGAGATGACTTTTGCTGGCAATCATGAGGGTCATTCTATCACATGTCCTCCCCTGTTCAATGGAATGAACTACACTTATTGGAAAACTAGAATAAGGATTATTGATTTCTATGGATTTTTAGTTATGGAATATCATTGAAAATGAATTTCAAAAGTCTACTCTTCTAATAAACGATTGGAATGAAAATAGACTTTCTCTTTGAATGCCAAAGCTATGAATGCTTTATTTTATGCTTTGGATAAGAATGAATTCAATCGAGTTTCTATTTGCGAAACGACTTATAACATTTGGCATTTACTTGAAATCACACAAGAAGGCACAAGTAGGGTTAAGGAGTCAAAAATCAATCTTTTAGTTCATAGTTATAAATTGTTTTGCATGAAACCAAGCGAGACCATTGGAGACATGTACACCCGGTTTATAGATGTCGTCAGTGGTCTAAACGCACATGGTAAAAGTTTTTCTAATTTTGAACTCATTAACAAGATATTAAAATCCCATCCAAAGAGTTGAGATCCTAAAGTAACTACAATTCAAGAAGCCAAAGACTTGAACAACTTTCTACTCGAAAAACTTATCGGGTCTTTGATGATCTACGAAATAACATGCAATGCACATGAAGCACTTTGAGAACAACCTTCCAAAAAAACAAGAAGGATTTGATACTTAGAACTCAAGAAGACCACTTGAAAGAAAACTCAAGTGATGCTGATGATGACTTGGCACTACTTACAAGAAAATTTAAAAAATTCATAAAAAAGAATAAAACTAAACATGACATTAAAAATAAAAATGAACTTAAAAAGGACCAAATAATTTGATACAAATACAAGAAGCTAGGGCACTTCAAAAGTGAATGTCCCCAAGTGAAGAAGAAGCAACCGAAGAAGAAGAAAGCGCTAAAAGCTACTTGGGACAATTCAAGCACATTCAAAGATGAGAAGCCAACTAACAAAGAAGTTGCTAACTAAGCTTTAATGGTGCTTGGCGACGAGGTATGTAACTCAATTGAAGCCCATTTATTATTTGATGAATTATTGAATGCTTTTCATGATTTATTTGATGAATGTAAATAAGTTAGCAAAAAGTATAAATTATTAAAAAAGGAGCATGCCTCTCTTGTTAATGAATTCAATAAATTAAATATTAAGCATGATAATAAAATATTGCCTCCTTGTACATAAAACCTTAGAAAAATTTGTAATGGGAAGCAAATCCTTAAATATAATTCTTGCAAAAAGGAATCATATTTATAGAAGAGAAGGAATCGACTTTGTGAGTAACACTCACCAAAAACCAACCATCTTTGTTAAAGGCCCAACTTTGCATGTTTCACCCCGAAACAAATGTAACTTTTGATACAAATTTGGATATTATGCTCATAAATATCCATGTAAGAGGTATAGTCCACATAAGCTAATTTAGGTCTCTAAAGAAAACTTAAATGACTCAATGCAAAATGATAAGTTAGGTAGATCTATTTATGAGGAACCCAAGGTAAAATGGGTACCTAAGAGAAAACCACATTTCTTGTAGATATGTCTACAATCACAAGCTAGGAGTAAGAGATGATATTTTGATAGTGGATGCTCAAGGCACATGACCGGAGATCTAACACACTTCTCTAAGCTCACTAGCCAAGACGAAGGATTTTTCACCTTCGGAGACAATGACAAAGAAAAAATTATTGAAAAAAGGAAATATAGGTAACAAATCAAACCTTTTGATTGAAAACATTTTATTATTAGATGGTTTAAAGTACAACTTGCTAAGCATTAGTCAATTATATGATAAAGGCTACAACATTAAGTTTGAATCTAATGCTTGCATTATAGAAATACCACACATGAATAGATCTTTGATTGTCTTAAGGACCAACAATGTCTAAACCATTGATCTTGATGAGTGTTGTAATGAAACTTGCTTTTCGATTTTAAACGATGATGCTTGGCTTTGGCATAGGAGGTTAGGTCATACTAGCATGAAATTAATCTCTCAAATTTCATCTAGAGAACTTGTAAGAGGAATCCCTAGCATCAAGTTTGTCAAAGACAAAGTGTGTGATGCATGTCAACTAGGAAAATAAATAAAATACAATTTCAAGTCAAAGAATCAAATAAGTACCTCTAGACCATTGCAATTGATCTATATGGATTTATTTGGATCAATTGATACAACAAGCCTAGGAGGTAGCAAATACGCTTTTGTAATTGTTGATTATTATAGTAGATACACTTGGACATACTTTTTAGCACACAAAAGTGATTATTTTAAGTATTTTTTAAAATTTTGTAACTTATTCAAAATAAAAAAAGTTTTATGATTTCATCTATATGTAGTGATCACGTTGGTGAGTTTCAAAATTGTGATTTCTAAAACTTTTGTGAATCAAATGGGTATTAACCATAATTTATCTACTCCAAGAAGCCCACAACAAAATGAAGTAGTTGAAAGAAAAAATAAGAGTTTACAAGAAATGGTAAGAACCATATTAAACGAACATAGCCTACCCAAATATTTTTGGGCCGAAGCTATTAACGCGGCATGCTCTGTCATGAATAGGGTTCTAGTAAGACAATTACTTTCCAAAACTCCTTATGAGTTGTAGAATAACAAAAATCCTAATATTTCATATTTTAAAGTTTTCGGTTGTAAATGTTTTGTTTTAAACGAAAAAGATGCCTTAGGAAATTTTGATACAAAATCTGATTAAGGTATTTTTCTTGGTTATTCTTCTACTTCTAAATAATTTTATGTATTTAATAAAAGAACTTTAGTTATAGAAGAATCTATTCATGTTTTTTTTAATGAGGTTTTCAAATCTAAGAAAAATAATTTTGATTTTGATGGTTTAAATTTAAATGAACCCTCTCCTCCCACTAGCAACTTGGATGCATCTTCTTCCAAAAAATCCTTACCTAAGGATTGGAAGTATGTAGATGCTCATCCTAAGGAGCTAATCATTAGATATACTTCATAAGGTATTCAAACTCATTCTTCTCTTAAAAAATTTTGTACGAATATAGCCTTTTTATCTTAAATTGAACCAAAATACATTGCTGAGGCCCTGAAAGATGATTCATAGGTTATTGCATTGTATTAGAAATTAAATCAATTTGAGAGAAATGAGGTGTGAAAGCTTGCTCCTAGACCTAGTGACCATTTGGTAATTGGTACTAAATGAGTCTTCAAAAACAAGCAAGATAAACTTAGTATTATGGTTAGAAACAAGGCTAGATTAGTGGCCAAAGATTTCAACCAAGAAGAAGGTATCAATTATGAAGAAACCTGTGCTCCTATGGATAGGCTTGAAGCCATAAGGATTCTCCTTACTAATGCTAGTTGTAATAATTTTTAGTTATTTTAAATGGATGTTAAAAATACTTTTCTTAATGGTTTTATTTCTGAAGAAGTTTATGTTGAACAACCTCTCGGATTTGAGAATGCTAACTTTCTGAATCATGTGTTTAAGTTGACTAAGGCTTGGTATGAGAGGCTTAGTTCTTTTCTTATTCAAAATAATTTTATGAAAGGCAAGGTCGATACCTCATTGTTTATCAAACATTTTGAAAATGATTTTCTCATTATTCAAATTTATATTGATGATATCATTTTTGGATCTTCAGATGAGTCTTTATGTGAATCTTTTGCCAATAGTATGAGCCATGAATTCGAAATAAGTTTGATGGGGGAATTAACCTTTTTCTTAGGTTTACAAATCAAACAACTTAGTGATGGATTTTTGTTAGTTAAACAAAATATGCTTTAGATCTATTAAAATAATTTAATATGGATAATGCTAAGGTTATTAATATACCAATGAGCACTTCTACAAAATTAGATATCAACATTGATGGAGAATGTTTTGATCAAAAGACTTATAACTAAGAATTCTCTTAACTGCTTTAAGATGAGATATCTTAGGATTAGATTGAAACCTAGCACAAAGTCCTATACTAAACATGATGTCCGGTCTAGTTGCGGTGAGGTATAGTAAACTACATATCATTCCCCTATAAGCTTTTTTATCAAAGCTTTCTCCACTTTCGTTAATGTCTAACTTAGTGGAGGTACTCATAGGAGTATTGATAGCTTTTGAACTATCAATATTAAATCATTTTAGTAAGTCTAAAGCATATTTTGTTTGACTAAGAAAAATATCATTGCTAAGTTGTTTAATTTGTAAGCCTAAAAAGAATGTTAGTTCCTCCATTAGGCTCATTTCAAACTCTAGACTCATACTTTTGGCAAATGACTCACATAAAGATTCATTCATGGAACCGAAAATAATGTCATCAACATAAATTTGAACAATAAGAAAATTATTTTTAAAATTTTTAATAAACAATATAGTATCGACCTTACCTTTAGAGAAATTACTTTGAATAAGATAGGAGCTAAGTTTCTCATACTTGTTAGGATCAAGAGCACTAAGAGGGGGGGGGTGAATTAGTGCAGCAGAAAACTTTCGTCGGTTCAAAAAGACTTCGTACGAAAACCGTTTCGGAAAGATCTTGTACTTGAGAGTAAACGAAAGTATAGTTGATGTAAAGCAACAGAGGCAGTTTGCAGTTAAGATAAAGAGCAGAATGTAAATGTAAACCGAGATTTAGAGTGGTTCGGTCAATCTTGACCTACATCCACTTTTGGCTTCCTCCTCCGACGAGGTCACCAACGTCCATTAGAGGCCTTCCTTCAATAGGCGAAGGCCAACTACCCTTTTACATCTTTTCTCATTTTGACAGGCTTAGGAGACAACCCTTACAGATTTTCACTCATCTCTTAAATGATCAACACTTAGAAAGAAAGAGGGAGAAGAACTTCTAGCCTTTTACAACACTTTTAAGCTCTCAAATACTCAGAATAAAAGCAAGCTTTCGGTGCCCTTTCATGCAGGAAAGGGTGGGGTTTATATAGGCCCCAATCAGTTTGAATTTAGAGCTCAAAAGTGTTA
>LVTN01003600.1:0-13571 GCA_001649415.1 Musa itinerans
CCTCTTAGTGCTCTTGATCCTAACACTTCTCACTATCAAGTTTTATTCATGAATTTCTCCTTCATATGATACTCCTCTCCCATGAATTCTTTTCATGAAAATTGAAGGAATTCCAATGGATATCTTAATCCTTGAAAGATGAATTTTCGTGTGTAATAATGAAAGCATGTTTTAATGAATCCTTTCTCGTGTGTGATAATGAAAGTATGTGTGTGATAATTTTCTCCCATGAATTCTTTTCATGAAAATTGAAGGAATTCCAATGGATATCTTAATCCTTGAAAGATGAATTTTCGTGTGTAATAATGAAAGCATGTTTTAATGAATCCTTTCTCGTGTGTGATAATGAAAGTATGTGTGTGATAATTTTCGTGGGGATTTGATTTCATATGGATATCTCAATCCTTTTCATGAATCCCTTCTCTTTGTCAAAATGAAAGCATGTTTTAACGAAAACTTATTTATCGTTGTTTTGACTTGATTCAAATCATTTCACAAATTTAGTTCTTATTGGATTCCCTCCTTACCTTCTTTCCTCTTCTTCATGCAAAATGTGATGACAAAGGGGGAGAAGTTGTTGGAATCTATCCCTTTAATGTTGATAACATTTAATGATAAGAACTTTTGAGTGTGAAACTTGCTTGATTTTTTTTACCACACTTGCATTGTTGAATTGTTCTTCTTTTTGTTGATGACAAAGGGAGAGAAATAATACCAAAATATGGTAAATTGATGACAAATGCATGCAATGTATTTCATCATATATACTTGAAATGTTTGCTTAATAAATTTCTTTCATTATGATAAGATATCTAGAGCTTAACTTGCTATTTTACAATTGATATCTTGTCATAGAATGATGAATGGCTATCTTTGTCATCTTTCATATTTGAAATATCATACTTGAAAATGGATGTTATGCCTTGACATCATTTTGAGAAATACTTGGCATCGTATTTTGAGAATATTAGATCATGATAGGAACCATTATGTGCATATTGATAAGTTTAATGAACTTATCTTATAAGTTTGTTTCTTGAATTCAAAGGCCTTGAATTCAAGAATATCTTTTCTCAAGTATGACATATAGATAGGGGGAGTTAAGGTTAACTCCAACATCAATTGATTGTCATCATCAAAAAGGGGGAGATTGTTGAATCTCGAATTTTGATGATGAAGTTAATTGTAATTTGTTTGATCTAATCTATATGTTGAGAAAAGTGTGTAGGATTAACTACGATAGCAATAAGACATAAAGCAGGTGTTGTGCTAGAGTTAAGATCGAGATCTCATTGGGAGTTCGAGAGTTCGTCGGATGTCCGAACATTCATCGGAAGTTTTGCCGGAACTAACCGAGAAGTCCAGGAGCTTGCCAAAGAAGCTCGTCGAAACTCGCCAAGAAGATCATCGTAGAGTCCAAGAGCTTGACGGTATTGAATCTCGTATTTTGATGATGAAACCACTTGATATATGTGTTTATGATTTAATC
The DNA here is from genome assembly GCA_001649415.1 of Musa itinerans. NCBI lineage: Eukaryota > Viridiplantae > Streptophyta > Magnoliopsida > Zingiberales > Musaceae > Musa > Musa itinerans. The sequence continues at coordinate 1,490 of LVTN01003600.1, forward strand.
TGAGTTTTGAGTGATGCAGGATACTTCGATCAGGATGAGACAATTAAAGCAAGAAAATCATGTTGGGCCGGAGGAACATGTCAGAAGATTGGGCGTCGGGCCGGTGGATCGGTTGACGTATCGATAGAAGGTTTCAGGCCGTGGATTCGGGCATCGGGCCAAGAAGAGCGGATATTGCGCTAAGGACATCAGAGTTGCAGAGTCAACTGGCCGATTGGGCAATAGGCCGCACGAGAGGACGATGCGCCGAAGAATCGGATGAAGCGTCGAGGGACTAATGACATGCCGGACAACTTGGTTAATTGCTTAGGATTAATTGTCTCGATCGAAGTTTTATTTTAAGTATGCAGGATTAACTACAATGAAAGTAAGACATGCAGTAGGAGTTACGCCGGAGTTAAGACTATGATCACGTTGGGAGTTCGAGAGTTCGACGGAAGTCCGGACGGTCATCGGAGGTTCTACGGGAACAAATCTGAGAAGTCCAAGAGCTTGCCAAAGAAGCACGTCGGAACTCGCCAAGTGGATCGTCGCAAGTCCAGGAGTTTGCCGGAAGTCCACTGGAGCATCGCCGAAGGCTCGTCGGATGTTCGCCGGAAGCTCGCCGGAAGAAGCGATTGACGCACCAGAGCAAGTTGCAGTAAATGTCTTCAGAAATAACATAGTTAGCACGTTGATTAAGTTAGAAATGGGAGGTGATCCCATTAACTTAATCTTAGGGCAATTGGGCCCCTCACAGACCCAAATTGGGCCGAATGGATCAGCCCATTCGGACCCAGATTTCTTGGCCAGCGGTGGCACCGCCCAGGTCTCAGTCTCTGAGCTCTGGCTGGGCGGTGCAACCGCCCCTGATAGGCGATGGAACCGCTTGAGCTCGATCTCCGAGCTTTGGCTGGGCGGTGCAACCACCCCTGATAGGCGGTGGAATCGCCTGAGCTCGGTCCTCTAGCTCTGCCAGGCGGTGCAACCGCCCCTGTCAGGAGGTGGCACCGCCTAGGGCTCAGTCTCCGACCTCTGCCAAGCGGTGCAACTGCCCCAGTCAGGCGGTGCAACCGCCAAACCCCGGAATTCCGGGAATTGACAATTTTGAGCTCGGAATTCAAACTGGGTTTGGGCCTATAAATACCCCACCTTTCAGCAATGAAAGGGTACCCAAAAACCACCGAAATCCTGATCTTATTCTGTGATTTTTAGAGCTCAAAATTGTTGTTTAAGTTGAAAGTTCTTCTTCCCTCTTTTCTTCCAAGTTCTAATATATCAAGAGAGGAAAGAAAATTCTGTAAGGGTTGTCTCCTAAGCCCGTCAAAAGGAGTGAAACTGTAAAAGGGTGGTTGGCCTTCGCCTATTTAAGGAAGGCCTTTAGTGGACGTCGGTAACCTCATCGGAGGAGGAAGCCGAAAGTGGACGTAGGTCAAGATTGACCGAACCACTCTAAATCTCGGTTTGCATTTACTTTGAGCATCTTATCTTTACGGCAAACCTCCTCAATAGCTTACTGCCTTCTGCTCATTTACGAACGTATTTCATAGTTACGTATTTTCCGAATCGACGTTAAGACGAAAATCGATTTTATCGTACGAACATCATATTTCAGTTTGCGCTTACATTCTGATTTCCATCATAACTACAAACTACCTTTATATCTTTGCTTTAACTGCATCTCGCTTCGTCTCAAGTTAAAGTGGTTTACGAATTGGCTTTCATACCGAAATCGCTTTTATCGTACGAATGTCGTATTCTAATTTGCTCTTGCATTTTGATTTCCATCATAACTGCAAACTGCCTTCATAGATTCACTTTAACGTCATCTTGCTTGATCTTAAGTTAAAGTAATCTTAGAATCAGCTTTCACACCGAAATCGCTTTTATCGTATGAACGTAGTTTTAATCGTCGAAAGTTTTTCGCTGCACTAATTCACCCCCCCTCTTAGTGCTCTTGATCCTAACAGACGGAAGTCTGCCGGAACATTGCCGAGAGTTCGTTGGATGTTCGTCGAAAGTACGCTGAAAGCTCGCCGGAAGAGCAATTGACGCACCGAAACAAGAAGCGCTATAATTATGTCTTAGTTATCGTTGTTAGAGTCTAAATTAAGTTAGGATTAGGAGGTAATCCCGCTAACTTAATTAGGGGCCAATTGGGCCCTTAACAGGGCTGAATTGGGCCCAATTGAGCAGCCAATTCAGCCCTTGAATTCTTGGCTGGTGGTGGCACCGCTTGGAAAGCAATGCCCCCAAGATATCTATGCGATGGTACTACCCAAACTGAGCGGTGGTACCACCAACATTGAGTGCTGCCAGCGATGGTACCACCCCTGTCAAGCAGTGGTACTGCCTAGTATCATATCAATGGCGGTAGTATCGCCCAGTAACGGCGGTGGTACCGCCAGTACCCCGGAATATGGGGATGCGACACTTTTTGGCTCCAATTTTGAAGCCATTGGGTTGGGGCCTATAAAAACCCCACCTTTTCTGCAGGAAATGGCATGAAAGTATTACCTTTATCTTGAATTCTTGAGTCTTAAAAGTGTTGTAAAAATTAGAAAGAGTTCTCCTCCTTCATCTCTTAGCCTTGTAACCATCCAAGAAAGAGGAGTGAGACTTGTAACAGTTATCTCCTAAACCCAGGAAAAGGAGTAAGCGCTGTCAAGAGGTGTTCGGTCTTCACCTATTAAAGAAAGGCCTTTAGTGGATGCCGGTGACCTCGTCAAATGAGGAATCCGAAAGTGGATGTACGTCACATTGACCGAACCACTCTAAATTCTAGTTTGCCTTTCATTTGTACATTTTACATTACTGCAAATCTCCTTAATCTTTTCTTCCACTTTTACAAAAGCTTTCATGTTCAACTTCTCTCCGAAACAGATTGAATCGAAACCATTTTCGTTGGAATCGGTTTTAATCAAAACGAACATTTTTTTGAAATCGAGAAATTTTTTCGCTGCACTAATTCACCCCCCCCCCCCTCTTAGTGCCGCTCTTGATCCTAACAGTATGGATACTTGAAATTGTTTATTCTCAAAATCATGCTTGATTTTATGGTAAATTTCCATCATTACGATGAGGTATTGAATTTATCGTGTTATTTACAATTGATATCATGCCTCAGAATGATGAATTGTCATCTTTTATCGAAAATTGTTATCTTGCTAAATTTTATATTTGAAACTTGTATCATACTTGAAAATGATGATTGTCTATCATCATTGGACTAAAAAATGGATGTCATGCCTTGACATCATTTTTATTGATAAATATGTAGTATCGTATTTTGAATTGGTAAATCATGATAAGTATCATAATGTGCATGTTGATAAGTTTAAATGAATATAACTTATCAGCTTAATTGTTGAATTCGAAGGCCTTGAATTCAAGAGTGTCTTTTCTCAAGTATGGCACATAGATAGGGGGAGTTAAGGTTAACCCCGTCATCAATTGATTGTCATCATCAAAAAGGGGGAGATTATTGAATCTTGGATTTTGATGTTGAAATCAATTGCTAAATTATTGATCTAATCCATATATTGAGATAAGTGTTATAAGATTAACTACAATATTAATGAAGGCACAAAGCAGATGTTGGGCCAGAGTCAAAGATCGAACGATACGTCGAAGATTCAGATGATGTGTCGAAAGTTTGCTGGAAACTTGTCGAGAGTTCGTCGGGAGCTTGACGATAGTTCATCAGGAGTTCACTGTGAGTACGTCGGGAGTTCATCGAAAGTTAGTCAAGAATTCGTCGGAAGTTCGCCAAGAGAACAATTGACATACTAGACAAAGATTTCTTAGTTAAATGTCTTAATTATCATAGTTAGACCATAAGTTAAGTTAGGATTGGAAAGTAATCTCACTAACTCAGTTAAGGGCCAATTGGGCCCTTAACACGACCGAATTGGGTCAATTGAACAACTCATTCAGCACCTGAAGTCACAGCCGGCGATGGCACCGCTTGGGGACTCAATCTCCCATCTGGTTTGGGAAGTGGCACCACCGGTCGTTAATGTTGCCAAGCGGTGGTACCACCCTATCAAGCGGTAGTACTATTGAATCTCATATTTTGATGATGAAACCAATTGATAGTGTTTATCTGATCTGCATTTTGAGTGACGCAAGAAGCTTCGATCAATGAGAGATAATTAAGGCAAAAAGAATTATGTTGGGACGAAATGGAACATGTCAGAAGATTGGACATCGAGCCGGAGGATCGATCGACGTATCGGCAAAAGGCTTCAGGCCATGGGTTCGGGCATCGGGCTAAGAAGAGCGAAAATTACACCAAGGAAATCGGAGTTATGGAGGTCAACTAGCCGATTGGACAATAGGCCGCAAGAGAGGACAATGCGCTGAAGAATCAAATGAAGCATCGATGAACCAATGACATGCCGGACAACATCTGATTCAAGCCATATAATAATTATCTAGATCAAAGTAGGTTTTAAGTGTGCATGATTAACTACGATAGCAAGGCAAAAAGAAAAATGAATTCCCGGAGTCAAGAATGAGATTTCGTTGGGAGTTCGAGAGTTCGTCGGAAGTCCGAACGTTCGTAAGAAGTTTTGTCAGAATTGACCGGGAAGTCTAAAAGCTTGCTAGAGAAGCTTATTGAAACTCACCAAGAAGATCATTGTGAAGTCTAGGAGCTTGCCGGGAGTCCACTGGAACATTGCCGAGTGATTAATCGGAAGTTCGCCGGAAGATCGCCGGAAGCTCACCGAAAGAAACCTAAACTTACGAATTTATTTAGCTTAGTAAATATCTTAAAATTTGTAGTTAGCACATAATTAGGTTGGAATTGGGCCAACTCAATTAGGGGCCAATTGGGCCAAGTTTGGGTTATGTTGGGCTAAGTGGAAGGCCCAAACAATGACCCAATAGGTGGAATCATCGTGGCACAGTCTTCGAGACTATGTCAGGCGGTGGTACTGCCAGACTGGGTGGTGGTACCGCCGAGTGGCAGTGTCAGGTGGTGGTACCGCCCAGACACAGTCTCCCAAGCGGTGGTACCGTTGTGTGTTAGTGCTGCAGGCGATAGTACCGCCAGGAATTGGGAAACCCGGGATAAGACCTTTTTAGGCTCTAAGTTTGAATCAACTTGAGGCCTATAAATACCCCTCTCATCCCTAGTTAACATACACATAACTGAGAGCAAAAAAGAAAATAAAATGCTATTGTAATTTTGTGTGAACTCCTCTCAAAACTTAAGTGTTAGTCTTGTTTAAGAGAGGAGTGAAGCGGGTTATAAAGGTTCTCTCCTGAACTTGTCAAAAGGAGAATCGAGTTGTAAGGGTGGTTGATCTTCGCCCATTGAAGAAAGATCATTAGTGGATGCCGGTGGCCTCGATGGAAAAGGAATCAATGGAGTGGATGTAGGTCATAATGATCGAACCACTATAAAATGGTTTGCATTTCTATTTGAGCAATTTACCTTTACTGCAAACTAAATCTTTACTTGCCTACTGCTTTTACTACATATACGAATGAGATTTCAATATATCTTCAGAGTTCGATTTTTATCATGTGAAAGATTTTCAAACCGATGTGATTTTATCTGTTGTACTAATTCACCCCCTCTCTTAGTGCCGACTCGTTCCTAACAGTTGATATCAGAGCCATGTCTTTCCCATTTAGTTTAACACTTAAGAGAAATGGCGCTTTTCGGCTTTCAAGAGAGCTTTTTTATCGTTCATCCTCCCATGTTCAATGAGACAAACTATACATATTGGAAAACTCGAATGAAAGTTTTCTTGCTTTCGTTGAATCTCGATTTATGGAATATAGTCGAATTTAGTTTTCAAAAGTCTTCTCTTCCAATGAATGATTGGAATGAGTTGGAGTAGAAAACTTTCTCTTTAAATGTTAGAGCTATGAATGCTCTATTTTACGCCTTAGAAAAAAATGAATTTAATCAGGTTTCTACTTCCGAAACGACTTTTAACATTTGGCACACACTCAAAATCACTCATGAAGGCACAAATAGAGTTAAAGAATCTAAAGTCAATCTTTTAACGCATGATATTGAACTATTTCGAATGAAGCCAAGAGAAACCATTATTGACATGTACACCCGTTTTACGGATATCATCAATGGCTTAAAAACTCTTAACAAATGTTTTTCGAATCTTGAACTTGTTAATAAAGTTTTACGATCTCTTTCTAAAAATTGGGATCCTAAAGTAATGACCATTCAAGAGGCCAAGGATTTAAATATTTTTCCTCTCGAAGAACTTATCAAGTCTTTGATGACATACGAAATGACTTATGTGGCACATGATGAACTTAAGAACAACCTTCCAAAGAACAGGAAGGATTTTGCACTTAGAACAAAAGAAGACCACTCGAGTGAAAGCTCAAGTGATGATGAACTTAAACTTCTCACAATAAAGCTTAAAAAGCTTTTAAAACAAGAATCAAAGAACAAAAATGAACTTAAAAAGAAGTTGCCAAAGAAGAAGAAAGTATTCAAGGTGGCTTGGGATGAATCGAGCTCATCTGATGATGAGGAGCAAACCAATGAAGACGAAATGATGAACCTCGCTTTGATGACTCTCGATAATGACGTAAACAACTCAAACAAAACTCCTTTACTTTATTTTGAAATTACTTGATGATTTTTCATGAGTTATTTTTTTTAATTAGTTAGTAAATAATAATAATAAATTACAAAAAAAATATATCATGCTTCTTTTTCTTGTAATTTTGGAAATTTTGAGCATGACAATTACATGATAATTCCTAGCACTAAGTATGACGAGTTAGATTCACTTAATCATTTTAATTGAAAATGATCATGTTATAGATTTAATGATGCATAATGATTTGAAATCTTATGTTTTGGAATTACGTGTTACACTTGTGATCTTATATCTTTGATGACATGACTCCTTTGTATTTATGATTTGTATATCTCATGATATTATTGAATCATTGATGCAAAGAAGGAAAACAATAAACAAAATGATTTTGATTAAAAATATTTTAATGAAATCATGCTTGATGAAATAATGTAATGATGATTTGAAATCATACTTAATGAGCTTATATTTCAAAATTATGCATGATAATTTTTGTGATTTATGAATTATCGATCTTTGCCACAATGAAAGTTCTTTTTCGATTTTAAACATTGATGCATATTTTTATTTAGCATAAATAAAAATAAAAGGCATGCTTCTATGAAATAAATCACATGAATTGAAACAACTAAAAAGAGGAAAGCATTTTTCTTGAAAATTTATTTTTCTCTATCTTATCAATTTTTCACTAAAAGATTGATAAAGTTATTTATGTCATTTTGAATCTCTTGAAAGTGATTTTGAATTTGGATGAGTTTAATCTAACCATGATTTTTATCTTGATTTTTTGATATTTATAACTTGAGATTTACCCTATATGAATCAAGATTTTTATCCTCGATGTTTCTTTTTGCTATCTACTATCCAAATGAATCATGTTTTTTCAGAATTATAATTTTTATGATTTATAATAAATTGAGAGATATTATACATGAATCGAGATCCTTTATGTGTTCGCTCATGACACCTTTTGCTGTCTTTATCTATATCATGATCTTGAATTCTCGATATTGATACTTGAATTTTTTTTATGAATCAAGATCTTGTTTTTGAACTCCCATGTTTCTTTTTATTATTTACTAAAAGGGAGATTTGTCAAGATAAATCATGTCATTTAGTATTCATGACTTAATCCTTTATAATCTTTGATATTTTATCTTTCATGATATGATATTTATGTATAATTCCTTGTATTCATGAAGTATTTATCTCATCACCCAATTAATTTTTCTTGATATTCTTCATGTGATGATATGAAATTATGCATGAAATACTCATGATATTAAGTTGATGCATACAAATGAGAAATTATGATCATGCATGGTAGGATATAATGTAATTTAATATTTTGATACCATCATGATTTGAAATACTTATGATTTGGAATGATGCATGCAATACTATGATTTTTTATTATGAAATGATGTGAAAGTCAACAATTATCATTTTCTGAAATGATACCATATTGCAATAAAGAATGACACATTATCTTTGTCATAATTTAAAATTTGATATAAAGGGAAATGAACTGCACCTTTGTTTTATTATTCCTCTCTTTTTGCCAATAACAAAGGGGGAGAAAGAATTGCTAGTGTGCACATCTAAAAAGAGAAAGATTTGCTAGCTTGTATAATTCAAAAAGATACAAAGACATGCTAGCATGCTCATCTCAAAAGAGAAGTAAAGATTGCTGACTTGTATATTTCAAGAAGCAAAAGTTGCTTTCTTGAACATCTCAAATATTGCTAGCTTACATTTTTAAAAAATGATGTAAAAATTTGCTAGCTTGCATAATGTAGAACTTGCTATCTTGAACATCACTAAGAATTGCTAGCTTGCAATCTCAAGAGAAGCAAAAGTGCTATCTTGCCTATCTCAAGAAGCAAAACATGCTAAGCTAGCAAAATTTATAAATTTGTAAAACTCAAAATTATTGCTAGCTTGCATGTAAAATGACATAAAATTTTGCTAGCTTGCGCTTTGCTAAGGAAGCAAAACATTGCACTTCTCAAATGAAAAGAAAGAAAATTACTTGCTTCCATGATGATAAAACTTGAGATTATATTTATAATACAATGATTTGAAACTTGATACTTGCACTTCTCTTTTTTGTTGATGACAAAGAGAGAGAAGTTATGATGACAATCATGCATGGAATGATGCATTGAAAATTTGATTATGCATGATTTTATGATGATATGTTACAAATATTCATGATGAAATATTGCTTTGACTTGAATTCAAGTTGAATTCAAGGTTCTATTAATATGGCACATTGATAAGGGGTGTTAAGGTTAACTCCATCATCAATTGGTTGTCATCATCAAAAAGGGGGAGATTGTTAAATCTCATATTTTGATAATAAAACCAATTGATAGTATTTATCTGATCTGCATTTTGAGTGACACAAGAAGTTTCGATCAAGGAGAGACAATTAAGGCTGGAAGAATCATGTTGGGCCAGAATGGAATATGTCAGAAGATTGGATGTCGAGCCGGAGGATCGGTCGACGTTGTTGAATCTCGGATTTTGATGATGAAGTTAATTGTAATTTGTTTGATCTAATCTATATGTTGAGAAAAGTGTGCATGATTAACTACGATAGTAGTAAGACATAAAGCAAGTGTTGTGCTAGAGACAAGATCGAGATCTCATTGAGAGTTCGAGAGTTCGACGGAAGTCCGAACGTTCGTCGAAAGTTCTGCCGGAACCAACCAAGGAGTCTAAGAGCATGCCATAGAAGCTCATCGGAACTCGCCAAGAAGATCATCGTAAAGTCTAGGAGCTTGCCGGGAGTCCGCCGAAACATGGCTGAGAGTTCGTCGGATATTCGCCGGAAGTACGCTAGAAGCTCGCTAGAAGAGCAATTAATGCACCGGAATAAGAAGCATTGTAAATTGTGTCTTAATTATCATAGTTAGAGCATAAATTAAGTTAAGATTGGGAGGTAATCCCACTAACTTAATTATGAACCAATTGGGCACTTAATAGGGCTGAATTCGATCGAATTGAGCACCCAATTCAGCCCCTGAAAATATGGCCAGCGGTGGCACCGCTTGGAAGGCAGTGCCCCAGGATATCTGGGCGATGGTACCGCCCAGACTGGGCTGTCACAGACAAAGTTCTAAACAGGATGTTTGATGTAATACTTATGTATCTCTGTGTCTTTCTATTTGTTCATGCTTTGCACAACATGTAGAGGAACGGTCGAAGGCTTAACAACCCCATTTTAGTTGAGTTTGGTGGCCTTCTTAGGCTTGTAAATAAAGGTTGTGTCATGTGGACACTTATGAGAGTTATTCGGTCTATAGTGGGCATTTTGACCCTTTGTTGTGCAACCATTCAAAGCTTGTATTTGTAATTTGCATTGTCTATGAAGTGTTTTCAGAAATATTTGCTTGTGGATCCCGAGTGAGGCGCTTTCTCTAACCCATTTTCTCTTTTGTAGGTCCTAAGAGACCATGGGAGGTTTCGGGGAGGTTGACCTTTGCGGATGGACATGCAAGAGTGCCGCACAACTTAGGCAAAACTAGCTAAGTCTATGATAGATGGTATCAGAGTGGGACAAGCACTCATAAAAATACTTGGCATATAAATGTGGGGGACCTAGCGGGGCTGCGTTAAGGGCAGTTAGCACACACGTGACCATTTGGAGGAAAACGGGTATGGAGATATAGAGAAAAGAAGTCGCTCGGAGGAGCGAGCATTTGAGATTGGCATTCAGAGGAATGGCCAACCTTTCACGTAAGAGGCACCATGAGAACAAGCAAGCTTGGAAGAATGCATAGCGCACAAAGGTTGGGATGGTTGAGTTCGAGCTACGGCTCGACATTGACAACTACACTTGATGGTGCTCAAGGCAAGTGAGGCACTTGATAAAGGATGAGACCATGCAAGGTGGAATGAGTTGCTCAACGACTGAAAGAGTTATGCAAAGCTCACAGAGGTGAGGGGAATTGCTAACTCGAAGAATTCGGTACTCATGAAAGGGCCTGTATGCGGACGATAGAATGTTCGTGGCCATCCCAAGGCGATCGAAACTCGGCGCCATGGAGCATTGGAACTTTCTCTTCGATATGAGAAGGATATGTCCGTAGGAGGCTGAAGTGTGCAGTGAGTTCAACATGTTGCTAGGCCTTGAGTGGTGCCATAGGGGCTATATTGATATGGAGTCGCAATCTAGTAAGTGCATTTGTAGGAGGCAGAATAATGCACGGTTTGTTCAGTAAGTCAAAGTAGTCCAAGGGAGAGAAAGAAGCGAAGAGAGATGTTGCTCCAATAGGATAGATATCTAGGAGGGATAGGTCCCAGTTCTCTAAAGGGAGAATCATATGCAACAGACCGCATATGTTGAGGAGAAGTACCTTAAAAACAACAACTCCACGAAGCTCAATGGACTAAGCGAGCGACAAAGAGTCATCGCATGATCTCGCTTGAGAGAATGCATTAGTGGATGTATTGCGAGATCAAGTAGGGAAGCGACCCAAAGCAACACAAATGAAGACACACTTGGAGTCGATATGGAGATCAGACTCAAGGGAGGGCTGACTCGTGGAATGGTGGGCACGAGGGCCACCATCAACTCAATGCAAAAACGAGGAGCAGAGCAACTTGGGTGTAACTTGGTAAAGTACCCAAGCCACATGAAGTGAGCCGACATAGAAGATGAAACATGGAGCGGAGGCATAGAGCTTTCCTTGGATAAAGGTCATGGACATGAACTCTTGCAGAGGCAAGAACTGGATCATGTGGTTCCATGGGTCTTTCATTCTGATAGAGTGGACTCATCTTGCATGGTGCCAAAGACAATGGGAGCTTCTGGGCACATGCACTTTATCTTAGAGAAGCATTTGATGGAGGAACTAAGGTGACTCAACTTGCAGAGGCGAAGTTGGGTTCAGAAGGCCTTGGCACGGGACAAGAGAACGCGGAGGCGAGTACTCTTAAAGAATATGCCTCAATGTTGCCATTCAAGTTACCATGAAAGAAGCGGTGTGTAGCAGAGATTGTGTTAGTAGGGGCAGAGGCCCAAGATCCAAATAATTGTGCACTAATTGCAGCGAAGTCGGTGGACTTGAGGAGCTACTAGGCGACGGACTATCCTAGAGCGGTGCTTCATCTAGGTATGATGTTAAGACTCTAGCTAGGAGAGTCCTAATGATCCAAATAATTGTGCACTAATTGCAGCGAAGTCGGTGGACTTGAGGAGCTACTAGGCGACGGACTATCCTAGAGCGGTGCTTCATCTAGGTATGATGTTAAGACTCTAGCTAGGAGAGTCCTAATTGAGAAGGACATTTATATAAAACCTACCTAAGCTGACCCCTATTAAAGGGGTGAAGAGGCCGGCTAGGGTTAGGAGGTTGTTTCTTAGAGAAGAAATAGGAGTTGTAAAGGAATAGGAGTCTTGAGTAGGAGTCCTATTAGGAGTTGGTTAGAAGTAGGAGTCTGGAGTAGGAGTCCTATTAGGAGTTAAGGTTTAGAAGCCCTATAAATAGCCATGTATTCCTCCT
>LVTN01003603.1:0-11193 GCA_001649415.1 Musa itinerans
ATGAAATATTCATGATGAAAAATTAGTTTGACATTCACGGCTTAATTTTTCATCTTTGTTATTTACCCTTGTCATGATTTGAAGATTGTAGTAAAGGGAAATGAATTGCACTATTGTTATTCCCCTCTTTTTGCTAATGACAAAGGGGGAGAAAGAATTTCTAGCGTACACATCACGAAAAGAGGCAAACTTGCTAACTTGCTAATCTCAAAAGAGAAGCAAGAAGTGCTATCTTGCAAATCTCAAGAGAAGCAATGTTTGCTAAGTTACACATTTCAAGAAGATGTAAAATAATCTATCTTGCACATCTCAAAAGATGTAAAATTTTACTAACTTTCGTATGTGTAAAATTTAATAACTTGCATACTATAAAATGATATAAATTTACTAGCTTACATGTTCTAATATGATGTAGAACTTGCTATCTTAAATATCACCAAGAATTGCTAGCTTGCTATCTCAAGAGAAGCAAAAGTGCTATCTTGCCTATCTCAATAAGCAAAACTTGCAACTTGCACATTGCAAAAGGAAGCAAGAATCACTAGCTTGCACACTTCAATAAGAATGCTATCATGCATTTGCTTTCGAAATTTTTACTAGCTTGTATGTTGTAAACTTGCTATCTTACTACCTTGCATATCTAAAGCTTGATAGCTTGCATGTTCTAATATGATGAGGCACTTGCTAAATTTGCTAGATTGCAATGATGATAAAACTTAATATTATTATGCAATGACTTGAAATTATGTCCAAACACTTGAACGTTACACTTTTCCTTTTTGTTGATGACAAAGGAGAAGTATGACCATGTTATGCATGATGACGTATTACAAATATTCATGATGAAATTTGCAATGACTTGAATTCGGCTTGAATTCAAGGTTCTATCAATATGTCATATTGATAGGGGGAGTTAAGGTTAACTTTGTCATCAATTGGTTGTCATCATCAAAAAGGGAGAGATTGTTGAATCTCAGATTTTGATAATGAAACCAATTAATAAGTATTTATGATTTAATGTATGTTTTGAGTGACACAGGATGTTTCGATCAGGGAGAGACAATTAAAGTAGGAAGAATCATGTTGGGCCGGTGGAACATGTCAGAAGATTGGACATTGAGTCGGAGGATCGGTCGATGTATCGACAAAAGGCTTCGGGTCATGGATTCGGGCATCGGGCCAAGAAGAGAGAATATTGTGCAAAGGATATCGGAGTTACAAAGATCAACTGGCCGATTGGGCAATAGGCCGCAAGAGAGGACAATGCGTCAAAGAATCAAACGAAGCATCGATGGGCCAATGACATGCCAGACAACATGATTCATGCTTAGTAATAATTATCTAGATCGAAGTATATTTTTATGTGTGCAAGATTAACTATGATAGCAAGGAATAAAGCAAAATGAAGTCTCGGAGTCAAGAACGCGATTTTGTTAGGAGTTCGAGAATTCGTCGAAAGTCTGGATGTTCGTCGGAAGCTCTACCGGAACTGACCGAGAAGTCTAGGAGCTTGCCAAAGAAGCTCGTCAAAACTTGCCAAGAAGATCGTCATGAAGTCCAGGAGCTTGCCGGGAGTCAGCTGGAACATTGTTGAGAGATCGTCGAAAGTTCGTCGGAAGATCGCTGAAAGCTCGTCGAAAGAAAACTAGACTTACAGACTTGTTTAGCTTAGTAAATGTGTTAGAATTCATAGTTAGCACATAATTAGGATTGGAATTGGGCCAACCCAATTAGGGGCCAGTTGGGCCCATGTAAGGACTGTGTTAGGTCCAATGAAAAGCCCAAACAGTGACCCAAGAGGTGGCACCATCGAGCATAGTCTTCAAGACTATGTCAGGCCATGGTACCACCGGTTTGGGCGATGGTACCACCCAAACAGTCTCTGAGATGCTATCAGGCAGTGGTACCACCTAGCACAAGGTGTCAAGCGTGGTACCGCCTAGCACAAGGTGTTAGGCGGTGGTACCGCTAGATTGGGCGGTGGTACCGCAAGTTTGAAGCAACTTGTGAGACTAGCGGTGGTACCGCGCCCAACACAAGCGGTGGTACTGCCCGTACCGAGGAAACCCAGGATGAGATATTTTTAGGCTCCAAGTTTGAAGCAACTTGAGGCCTATAAATACCCCTCTCAATCTTGGTTAACACACATAAGTATTGAGAGTAAAAAAGAAAGAAAACGTTATTGCAATCTTATGTGAACTCCTCTCCTTCTTCTAAGTGTTGGAATAGTTTGAGAGATGAGTAAGTGAGGGTGTAAGGGTTATCTCCTAAACCCGGTAAAAGGAGAAAGAGCTGTTAAAGGTAGTTAGTCTTTGCCTATTGATGGAAAACCGATAGTGGATGCCGGTGGTATCGACGGAAGAGGAATCAGTGGAGTGGATGTAGGTCACGACGATCGAACCACTATAAAATTAGCATGTTCTTCTCTGGTTTACATTTCTATTTTTGAGCAATTTACTTTACTGCAAACTACTTTATTTGCTTATTGCCTTCAATACATTTACGAACACGCTTTCAAGTTAAGCATTTCCGAATCGACTTTAATCGAACGAAAGAGATTTTTGAACTGATGTGATTTTACTGTTGCACTAATTCACCGCCCCCCCCTTAGGGTCGACTCATTCCTAATAGAAGTCACACACGAAGGCACAAGTAGGGTTAAAGATTCTAAAATTAATTTTTTAATGTATGATTTTGAATTGTTTCGTATAAAACCAAGCAAAACCATTGGAGACATGTATCCTCGTTTTACGAATGTCGTCAATAGTTTAAATACACTTAATAAAAGTTTTTTGAATCTTGAACTTTCTAATAAAATTTTACGTTCTCTTCCTAAAAATTGGGATCCAAAAGTAACTGTCATTCAAGAAGCAAATGATCTAAATAATTTTCTACTTGAATAACTTATCGGGTCTTTAATGACCTATGAAATGAGTTGTATAGCATAAAATGAACATGAATGATTTGTCACTTAGAACAAAAGAAGACCACTCGAGCGAAATCTTAAGTGATGATGATATAGAACTTTTGACAAGAAAATTTAAAAGGTTCATAAAACAATAATAAAAAAATAAAAATAAACTAAAAAAGGATACAACCACTTGCTATGAATGTAAGAAGTCAGGGCACTCCAAAGATGAGGGTACAAAATTAAAGAAGATGTTGCCTAAGAAGAAGAAGACACTCAAGGTAACTTGGAATAAATCAAGTATATCCGAAGATGAGGAGCAAACCAACAAAGAAAAAGTGGCAAACTACTCTTTGGTGGCTTTCAACAACGAGGTAAGTGACTCAACCAAAACTCCTTTACCTTACTATGAAATTACTTGATGCATTTCATGAGTTATTTTTTAAATTAATTAGTAAGAAATTAAAAAAAATCATACTTCTCTCTCTACTGATTTTAAAAAATTAAAAATGAGCATGACAATTACATGTTAACTCCTTACACTAAATGCAATGAGTTAGATTCAATAAAGAAGGAAAATGTATTACTACAACAAACAATAATAAAAGAAAGATCATTGGAATTAAAATGATTATTAACAAAATGAAAGACAAATCATTTTTTTTGTTTAAAGATGCTTTATTAGTTGACATAACTCATTAAGTATTTATGTAATAAGTTATATAAATTTGAATCTATTGTTTGCATACCAAACAAGAATAATTCTATGAATACTTAAATGTTTATCTTGATAATTTTCGTGATAAAACTTGTTTTTCAGTTTTTAAACGTTGATGCATGTTTTTCTTTGGCATAAAAGACAAAGGCATGTTTGTATAAAATAAATCACATAAATTGAAACACATAAAAAGGGGAATATATCTCTTTTGAAAATATCTTTATTTCTAAAGCTTATCAAGTTTTTCAATCTATGTATATTATCATTTTTTTGAATCTCTTGAACTATCAAAGTGATTTTGATGATATGAATTTGAATGAGTTATTATCCAAATCATGAACTTGATATCTTGATAATTATAACTTGAGATTTTTATATAAATCAAGATCGTTCACTATGATTCTTTCGTTTTATTAAAGAGAATTATCCAAATGAATCATGATTTCTCTTCTGATTTCTCAGAATTATAACTTAATTTTTTTATGATTTGTGATGAATTGAGATATATTATACATGAATCGAGATCCTTTATGTGTTATCCCATGTCTCTTTTTGCTATAGGAAAGTCTTTATTTATATCATAATCTTGAATTCTCGATATTTAATACTTAAGATTTTTTTTATAAATCAAGATCTTTGATCTCCTAAGATTTCTTTTTGTTATTTACTAAAAGGGAGATTTGTCAAAATAAATCATGTCTTTTGGTATTCATGACATAATCTTTCATGATCTTTGATATTATATCTTTCATGACATGATTCATTTGTATTTATGGCTTGTATGCCTCATGTAATGATTGAAATATTTTACACTATTATATTCTTCCTTTCCTTTTGACAATAACTACGAGGGAGAGAAAATTGCTATCTTGCACATCTCAAAGGAGAAAGTCTTGCTAGCTCATGCACATCACAAAAATTAGCAAAAAAGGTGCTAGCTTTCACATTGTAAAGAGAAGCAAAAAGTTGCTATCTCAAGAGAAGCAAAAAACTTTGCTAAACTTCACATTCTCAAAAATTGCTAGCTTGAACATTATGAAAAAAGAAAAAATTGCTAGCTTACACTTCTCAAAAGAGAAGAAAGAACTAACTATAAAACTCAGTTTGTATTTTTGTTTTACTTTTCATTATCATTGATATTGCTTTAATTGCTTATTGCACTTATTCTAAGGCAAGCATACCTTCAACATTTCTGACACGGTTTTTTCATTGAATATAAGTTTTCGAATCGTTGAGGTTTTTATCGAAGCACTAATTCACCCCCCTCTTAGTGCCGATTTCGGTCCTAACAAAAAGACCCACATTGCATATTACGCTTAGGTTAAGTGTAATTTTTGTGATAGACATGATCATTTTTCATATAAATGTCCATTCAAAAAGTATGGCTCACATAAATTAGTTTGGGTTCCTAAATGAACCATGAATGACTTAATGCCAAAAGATAAGATAGGTAGATCTAACCATGAGGAACTCAAAGTTAACCTAGAACAAACCTTTCTTTCTTGTAAACATGTCTACAATTGAAAGCTAAGAGCAAAAGATAAAATTTTGATTGTGGATGCTAAAAGCAAATGATTGGAGATCCAAAACACTTCACAAAGCTCACTAACCGAAATAACAATAATAAAGAAAAAAATCATCGGTGTAGGAATTATTTGTAACTAATTAAATCTTTTGCTTGAAGATGGTTTATTAATGGTTATATTATTGATCTTGAAGATTTTTATGATGAAACTTATTTTTTGGTTTTAAACGTTGATGCATGAATTTTGGCATAAAAGAAAATGGCATGCTTATATGAAATTAATCATATAAATTGAATAAAAAAAGGAGAATGTATTTTTCTTGAAAATGACTCTATCCCTAAAAGCTTATTGAATCTTTCACAAAGATATTAATGAATCCATTTATGTTATTTTTTATGAATCTCTTGTACTATGAAAGTGATTTTGATGATTTGATGATATAAATTTAAATGAGTTTTATCTAAATCTTTCATTTGATACTTGAGTTTTTTTTTATGAATCAAAATATCTTATTTGATCTCCTATGTTTCTTTTTGCTATTTACTAAAGACAAGTTTTATCTAAATCATGATCTTGAATTCTCAAAATTATAACTTGAGACTTTCTTTATATGAATCAAGATCCCATACTCTTTATTCTTGTATGATTCTTATATTTTATTAAAGAGAATATTTATCCAAATGAATCATGATTTTTCTCTTGATTTCTCAGAATTCGTGACTTAAAATTTCTTTTGAAGATATTTTATTATTTGATCTCCTAAGATTTTTTTTAGGAGATTTGTCAAAATAAATCATGTCTTTTGATATTCACAATTTCATATTAATATCTTTCATATTATGATTTATTTATTTCATAATACTACCTTGTATTCATGAATTATATACCTTATCACTCTTGATTTAAATTTATCTTTTTGTCATGATTTGAAAATTGATGTAAAGGAAAAAAAATTACAACATTGTATTATTCCCTTCTTTTTGACAATGATAAAGGGGAGAAAGATTGCTAGCTTATACATTTCAAGGAGAGGCAAAACTTGCTAGCTTACTCATCTCAAAAGAGAAGCAAAGATTGTTAGTTTACACATTTCAAAGAGAGGCAAAGCTTGCTAGCTTGCGCATCGTAAAGAAAAGCAAATTACTAGCTTGCACATCGTTAAGAAAAGCAAAATTACTAAACTTGCATATCACTAAAACTTGCTAGCTTGCATGTTCTATAGTGAAGTAGAACTTGCATATTTCAAAAAATATGCTAGTTATACTTTTCTCATTTTATTGATGACAAAGGGGGAGAAGTTATAATAATGATCATACATAATATGATGTAATTTTATATTTTAAAATTATGTACGATGATTTGGAATCATGCATGTAATGATGATTTTATATTTTGAAAATGTACATGATGATTTAGTATTATGCATGCAATACTTCAACATATGATAATGATGCATGCAATGATGAAATACTCATGATTTTCTACATTCAAACTTTATTTCGATATAGCATATTGATAGGGGGAGTTTTGTCTAAACTCCGTCATCAATTGGTTATCATTATAAAAAGGGAGAGATCGTTGAATCTTGGATTTTGATAATAAAATCAATTGATGAAGTTATGATCTAATGTGCGTTTGAGTGACATAGGACTAACTTTGATCATGGAAAGATAATTTAATTAAAGCAGGAAGAATAAGACATTGGGCCAGAGTGAAACATGTTAGAAGATTGGACATCAGGCCGGAGGAATGGTCGACGTGTCGGAAGGACTTCGTTCCATAAGATCAGGTATCGGGTCGAATGATCGGACATTGCACCAAGGAGATTGGAAGTTGCGAGAGGTTAATATGCCGATTGGGCAATACATCGAAGGAGACAACGATGCCTCGAAAAATCGGACTAAGCGCCGAATGAACCAATGACATGCCAGACAACATAAGATTTATGCTTGTAATCGTGTATATCTAAATCGATTAGTTAGGTCTAATTGAGTTGGTTTTGGATGTAACCATGCCAACTTGATAGGGGCCAGTTTGGCCTAAATCAAGGTCGAATTGGGCCTACTGATAGCCCAATTTAATGTTTTGAAGTTGGCCCAGGCAGTAGTACCGCCAGTTCAGGTGGTGGAACCGCTTGTGAGACAATGTACGTCTTTGAGAAACTTAGGCGGTGGTACCATCAGTGTCAAGCGGTGGTACCATCGGTGTCAGGCGGTGGTACCATAGTCTCCTAGATTAGGTCGGGTGATGGTATCGCCCAAATTGGGCGGTGGTACTATCCAGTGTTAGTGTCAGACTAGGCGATGGTACCACCTAGTGCCAAACTAACAAGTGGTGGTACCGCCCAGTGTTAGACTGACATGCAATGGTACCGCTAGTTATCAATTTGGCAAACTGTGGTACCGCCCAATAATAGCGGTGGTACCTCCAGTACCTCGAAAATCTAAGATGAGACATTTTTTTACTCTATTTTTGAAACCATTTAGGGTATATAAATACCCTACTCTTTCCTATTTGGGTAAGCAAGAAAAAAGAGTAGAAATAGGCTGGGTAAGCAAGAAAAAAGAGTAGAAATGAGCTATTATTCTGAATTGAAAAAGTACCAAGTGTCCTCTTCTTCCTCTTTAAGTTTTGGGCTTAGTCTAAGAGAGGTGTGAGGCTTGTAAAAGTTGTCTCCTAAACTTGTAAAACAGAGAAAAAGTTGTAAGAGGATAGTTAATCTTCGCCCGTTGAAATAAGATTGTTAGTGAACGGTCGTCGCGCACCCGCAACAACTCTGTTCAACGAACCGTTCGTCGCTCTCATCTACATGTACAACTGCTTGACAGCATATTTTGTCTTAGTTTTAAGTCATTTTGCTTATAAAAATGTAAGTTCGAACAAGTTGCAGCGCTACAATACGATCGCTCACCGAACCGAGTAAAACAGCCCCAAAACAGCCCAAAATATCTTCGTTTTCACATGCCACGGGCTATTTTCTTCAGCCCGATGCCGCATGCGAAACATCAGCCATCTTAGCACCCTAGAACCACCCGAGTGGCACCATGGGGGATGGGGCTTTGGTATAGTGTCGGGCGTTGAACAACCATTTGCAAGTTCACACGTTACATTGATGGGAACTTGTTGTCGCGCCCGGCACTCGGTGAGCAGCTATTTGTGGACTTGCAGCTGTTCATTCAGCCATCTAAAGTCCTTGTTTTCCTCCTCTCTTTCTTTTCTCTTGTGCACGCAAGGTGCTCGCTGAATTACTTGTAAAGCTTTCCTTTTTCGCGAGACGTCGAGACTTATCTATCGCTCGTTTTTTGAACTAATCAACTTTCTCTTTTACAGGTCCTTCGGGACCTGCGAGAGGTTGTAAGTAGGCTGATCTTTACAGATGCAAATCGTAAGGGTGAAGCACGACTTAGGCAATGCAACCTAAGTTCACGTCTTTGCCGCAAGGGTGCCTCGCGACTTAGGCAACGCATGCTAAGTTCACGTCTTGGCCGCAAGGGTGCCTCGCGCCTTAGGCAATTCCAGCTAAGGCCGTGACATTGTGGTATCAGAGTGGTCAAGCACTTCGAGTGAGCAGTGAAGGAACTTCACAATTTTGCCATGGCAAAGCATTATGGCGAATCAAGCAAGACGGGACAAGCCGAACCTTTGCCCCAAGTAGCCGCAGGTGGGCTGCAAGTGCACACTCGCTCTTATGCTGTTGGAGCTGCTAATAAGGAGCGCAACAGTGAACATGATGATCGAGAAGTTGGCTACTCTCCGTGAGCGGAGGAGGCGCAATCTGGAGCGCCGATCGAAAAAAAGAGTCATAAGGAGAGACTCACAATAGCAGAAACCCGCTTGGATGTTCTTGAAGTGAGCTTGGAGGAACTCTACCATGGCCAACGAAGGCTTGTTGGGGTAGAGAGCTCACAAGAAGAAGCGGAGTCTAGGATCGACAAGGTCGAGGCCCTAGTTGACCGACTATCAGATGATATCAAAGACTCCGTGCAACACTTGCAGGAAGTTATGGTGGAACTCACTTCGAGGGTGACCATGCTTGCCACAAAACTTGAGGGCACCCGAGCCTCATGGTTATGGAGGGGCCAGAGATGCCAAAGAGCTTGAGAATTTTCTGTTCGACATGGAACAATACTTTCGAGCCACGAGGCCTGATTCTGAAGAAACCAAAGTTTCTATAGCAACAATGTATCTAAACGGAGATGCAAAACTTTGGTGGCGAACCCGTTGGGAGGAGATCCAACAAGGTCGGTGTCGAGTTAATACATGGGAGGACCTGAAGCGGGAGTTGAGAACTCAATTCCTACTGGAGAACACAGAGTTCGTCGCAAGAAGGAAGTTGAGACAACTCTGCCAAAATACTTTCATTCGAGACTATGTGAAAAAATTTTCTACACTAATGCTGGATATATAGGACATATCCGAGAATGATAAGCTGTTTAGCTTCCTCGATGATTTGAAGCCATAGAAAAAATTTTCTACACTAATGCTGGATATATAGGACATATTCGAGAATGATAAGTTGTTTAGCTTCCTCGATGATTTGAAGCCATAGGCTCAATAAGAACTACATCAAAGGAATGTCGCCGATGTGATCGGGGCAATAGCGGCTATAGAAAGGCTCACCGACTTTGTTTCCTCTGAAGACCCGGGAAGAATGAAATAACCTTCAAGCAATCATCGTCCAAAATATTATCAAGGGAAGGAGCTCGGGGGTGAACAAAAGAAGAAGAGTTCCCACAAAGGGCCAAGCCCGAAAGGTAAGGCTCCGAAACCTAGCGGATGCTTCTTGTGCAGAGGACCGCACATGGTGAGGGAGTGCCCACTGTTAGGATCGGGGTCGACACTAAAAGGGGGGGGTGAATTAGTGCAGCGGTAAAAGTTACATCAGTTCAAAAAACCTTCATACGATAAAATCTGATTTTGATGAAAACCATTTCGGAAAGATCTTTAAATTGAATGCATATGGAAGTGTAGTTGAAGTAAAGCAAGGAAGGTAGTTTGTAGTTAAGATAAATAGCAGAAAGTAAATGCAAACTGATTTATAGTGGTTCGGTCGTCGTGACCTACATCCACTCCGCTGATTCCTCTTCCGTCGAGGCCACCGGCATCCACTATCGATTTTCCTTCAATAGGTGAAGACCAACCACCCTTTACACCCCTCTTCTCCTTTTCATGGGTTTAGGAGACAACCCTTACAAGCACTCACACTCCTTTTATAGAATTCTAAACTTAGAGTGGAGGAGGAAATTTCTATTGCAACAGCGTTTATTTACTTTTAAACTCTTTGTGCTCGTGTGCTTTAACTAGGGATGGGAGGGGTATTTATAGGCTTTAAGTTGATTCAAACTTAGAGCCTAAAACTTTCCTACCCAGGTTCACCGGGCATGGGCGGTACCACCGCCCAGTGTCAGTCTGATGCTGACACTGCCCTAGACGGTGCCACCGCCCAGGTACCACTGCCTGGGGTGGCAATGCTAGGCGGTACCACTACCCAGATTGGTGGTACCACCACCTAGCACACTGCCAAGGGTGGTACAACCACCCAAACTAGCGGTACCACCACCCAGACTGGCAGTACCACCACCTGGCACACTGCCAAGGGCGGTACAACCGCCCAGACTGGTGGTACCACCGCCTGACACAGTCTCGGAGACTGTGCCACGATGGTGTCACCTCTTGGGGCATTGTTTGGGCCTCTTATTAAGCCCAACACAGTCCTTACATGGGCCTAGCTGGCCCCTAATTGGGTTAGCCCAAATCAAAACCCAATTACGTGCTAACTATGAAATTTAAGGCATACACTAAGCTAAACAAGTCCCTAGGTCTTAGTTTCTTCCGGCGATCTTCCGATAAACTTTTGACGATCTCTCAGAAATGTTCTAGCAGACTCTCGGCAAGCTCCTGGACTTCACGACTTCTTAGTGAGTTCCGACGAGCTTCTCCGACAAGCTTCGAGACTTCTCGGCTAGTTCTGCCAGAACTTCCGATGAACGTCCGGACTTCCGACGAACTCTCGAACTCCCAACGAAATCATATCCTTGACT
>LVTN01003606.1:3481-18452 GCA_001649415.1 Musa itinerans
AACGTAAGTAGTCCCAACTGTTTCATCATCCTATTGCCCTTTAAAATAACACCCCCTTTCTTTTACCAAAATTCCTATGATGTTGCAAATTGATCTATCCGTAATGGGTATATGATGTCCTGATAGATAGGTAGATACCCTTTCTTCTTCATCTACAATGTAAATTGTTGTAAAATAGCCTAACAAGTCTAGAGTAAATAGATTCACTAATTTGAAGAATTGAGAGAATGTCTACGTTAGCAAACCATTGAATAGGTTCTAAATCAATTAATTCATCTAAATCAACATATTTACCCATATGAACATGTCTAAACTCTATGGAAGAAAATTTTAGGGTATGTTGATTAGAATCGAAAAGTAGGGAGTAATAATTTTCTTCTAATCTCCTCTTCCCTTTGTTCCTAGAGGATCTTCTAGAACCCATAAAGACTTCTATTATGAAGATAGATAATGAGCAAGAGTAGATAATACAAAGGAGAAATCAATACCATTTAGAGAATACCTTAGTTGTGATCTTCAAGAGGATGTAGGAGATTGATCCTTGATCTAGTAGGAAATAGGGATTTCTTTTTTAGGCAACTAGAGGGAGAGAATGGTGTTTAAAGGGGGTTTGGAGCTATTTGGGGGAGTGGAGAATGAGTTGGGGTCGGTTCTACCACCGGCCCTAGCTTGGATTTATAAGGGGGCAGGTTGCGGGCGGTGACACCGCTGGCTGGGTGGTGCTACCGCTTGCCACCCGTGATAGTTGGCAGTGCTACCGCCAGTTGGGTGGTGCCACCGCCTACAGGCAGTGAGCACTGCTCACAAGGTTGTGTGGGGCTGATGTAGGTGATTTCAATTTGAAGGAAGTTTTTGTTTGTGAAGCACACAACCTTATTTACATCGTCATGTAAAAATTCACATCATAAGAGGAGAAGATTCATACGTTCATGATTGATCACATAAAATGCATGTCATACCCAAACATTGTATATAACTGATATGTTTACAATAAGATCATGGTTCATCATATAAAATTTATACGCTAGCATCGTAAAACTTATATGAAAAATGCATATGGCTCATTGCGCACACTATAAGATCATGATTCATGTGAGTGATCCAAAGAAGGTCCGAACACAGATTCATGATCTTGTTAGATAGAATTCGATCCCAAAAAAAAAGTTAAGGAAGGAATGTATCAAATAAATTTAGAAATCTAGAAGATGTGAGAAGGGGAATTCATGCATAAGAGTTCACAAGTTTCAAAATTTGAGAGATCAATGTTAAGTGTTTATCACACAAGATTGCATCATGAACTTATAAGTATCATTTTGTAATTGATAGTTTTAATTCTAATGATCCCCTTTTTTGTTATTTTGGCTAGAGAGCTTTATAAGTAATTTTGGATCTCTGGTCATAAACCTTGAGCACCCAAAAACAAGACACCATCTCTTGCTCCCAACTTGTGATGATATACATTTTTACAAAAGAGGATGATTTTTAGGTACCCATTTGACCTTGGGTGCCTCAAAAATCGATCGGCTTAACTTATCATTTTGCATGGAGTTCTTTACGGTTCCTTTAGGAACCTAAATCAATTTATGTGGACTACACTTTTTAAATGGACAATGATAAGTTATATGTCCAAGTTTGCAACAAAAGTTACATTTGTTTTCGAGTGAAATATGCAAGATAGGGCCTTTAACAAAGGTGGTTGGATTTTGGTGAGAGCTACTCACAAATCCGATTCCACTTCCTTTATAAACGTGACTCTTATTGGCAAGGATCATGTTCAAGGACTTGCTACCAACCTCAAATTTTTCTAAGGTATCTTTGAGTAGCAAGTTTTCATTTCTAAGTGTTTCTACTTCATGATATTTCGTACATGGAGCTAAACTATCATTATGCTCAATTTTTAATTTATTGAAATCACTAATAAGAGAATCATGCTCCTTTATTAACAATTTATATTTTTTACTAATTATTTTGCATTCATCAAATAAATCATGAAAAGCATTTAATAGTTCATCAAATGATAAATTTACGTCTAATGAACTTGTTACCTCATTTCTAATGGCCATTAGTGCATAGTGAGCAACTTACTTGGTGTTGGTTGGCTCGTCTTCTTCGGATGCACTTGAGTCGTCCCATGTTGCTTTGAGAGCCTTCTTCTTTGGTGTTCTCTTCTTGGCTTGGGGATATTCACTCTTGTAGTGTCCCGACTTCTTGCATTCGTAGCATATTACTTGATCTTTCTTGGATTCAAATTTATTTTTAGTGTCATTTTTAAATTTGTTCCTTTTAATAAATTTTTTGAATTTCCTTGTTAAAAGTGCCAAGTCATCATCAAAGTCCTCATCACTTGAGTTTTCTTTCAAATGGTCTTCTTGTATTCTCAGTGCTATATCCTTCTTGTTCTTTGGAAGGATGTCCTCAAGCTCTTCATGAGCTTTGCATTTCATTTCATAGGTCATTAGTAACCCAATTAGTTCTTCAAGAGGAAAATTATTTAAATCTTTGGCCTCTTGAATGGCCATGACTTTAGGGTCCCAACTCTTTGGAAGGGATCTTAAAACTTTATTAACGAGTTCAAAATCCAAGAAACCTTTACCAAGTCTTTTTAGACCATTGACGACATCCATAATTCGGGTGTACATGTCTCCAATGGTCTCGCTCGGTTTTATTCGAAACAATTCATAAGAATGCACTAAAAGATTAGTTTTTGACTCCTTCACTCTACTAGTGCCTTCATGAGTCACTTCGAGTATGTGCCAAATGTCAAAAGCAGTTTCATAAATCGATACTCGATTAAACTCATTTTTATCTAATGCACAAAATAAGGCATTCATAGCCTTTACGTTTAAAGTAAAAGTCTTCTTCGTACATTCGAAGGAAATCGATTCAAAAAGATAATAACTTTAAAATGTAAGAGTGCCACTGCCAGCCAGAATTCAGGAGCCGAATAGGCTTGCTCCATTCGGCCCAATTTAGCCCTGTTAAGGGCCCAGTTGGCCCTTAATTAAGTTAGTGGAATTACCTCCCAATCATAACTTAATTTATACTATAACTATAACAATTAAGACATAATTACTACACTTCATGTTTCGGTGCGTTAATCGCTCTTCCAGCGAGCTTCCGGCGAACATCCGACGAACTCTCGGCAATGCTCCAGCGGACTCCCGGCAAGCTCCTGGACTTTGCGACGATCTTCTTGGCGAGTTCCGACGAGCTTCTATGGCAAGCTCCTGGACTTCTCGGTTGGTTCCCGTAGAACTTCCGATGAACGTCCGGATTTTCGACGAACTCTCGAACTCCCAACGTGATCTCCATCTTGACTCCGGTACAGCACCTGCTTTATGTCTTACTTCCATCGTAGTTAATCTTGCACAATTTTCTTAACATATAAATTAGATCAAACAAATTACAATTGACTTCATCATCAAAATCCGAGATTCAACAATCCCCTCCTCTAGTTTTAAGTTTAGAATTCTGTTTAGGGAGGTGTGAGTACTTGTAAGGGTTGTCTCCTAATCCTGTAAAAAGGAGAAAGAGTATAAAAGGGTAGTTGATCTTTGCCCATTGAAAGAAGATCGTTAATGGATACTAGTGGCCTCGACATAAGAGGAATTAGGAGTGGATGTAGGTCACTACGACCAAACCACTATAAAAGTCTGGTTTACATTTACTTCTTGCTATTTACCTTTATTGCAAACTGAATCCTTACTTACACTACACTTCTCTACTCATTCAAGAAAAACAAAACGGTTTCATCGGAATTAGATTTTTATCGTACGAAGATTTTCAAACTAACGTAATTTTTCTATTGAACTAATTCACCCCCCCTCTCAATGCCGCTCTTGATCCTAACAATTGGTATCGGAGCCACGATTTTTCTCATTTGGTTTAACACCCAAGAGAAATAGTTCTTTTCGGCTTTCAAGAGGGTTATTCTATCATTCATCCTCCCATGTTTAGTGGGACGGACTACACATATTAGAAAATTCGAATGAGAGTTTTCTTGATTTCTTTAGATTTCAATATATGAAATATCATTGAAAATAACTTTCAAAAGTCTTCTGTTCCAATGAACGATTAGAATAAGTTGGAGAAGAAGACTTTCTATTTAAATGCCAAGGCTATGAATGCTTTGTTTTATGCTTTAGATAAAAATAAGTTCAATCGAGTGTCTATTTATGAAATGACTTTTGATATTTGGCACACACTCGAAATCACACACGAATGCACAAGGTAAAAGATTCTAAAGTTAATCTTTTGATGCATGATTTTGAGTTGTTTCGTATGAAGCCAAGCGAAACTATTGTTGATATGTACACCCATTTTATGTATATCATCAATAGTTTAAAAGTTCTTGGCAAATGTTTCTCGAATTTTGAACTTGTTAACAAGATATTAAGATCCCTTCCAAAAAGTTAGGATCCTAAAATCTTGTCAATATAAGAATCAAAGGACTTGAACCATTTTCCTATTGAAGAACTGATTAAGTCATTGATGACATATGAAATGAGTTGTATGGCTCATGAAGAGCTTGAGAATAACATTCCAAAGAATAGGAAGGATTTGGCACTTAGAACAAATGAAGACCACTCGAGCGAAAGCTCAAGTGATGATGGACTTTGAACTCTTGACTATAAATCTTAAAAAATTCTTAAAACAAGAATCTAAGAACAAAAATGAACCTAAAAAGACAAAGCTAAAAAAGAAGAAGAAAACACTCAAGGTAGCTTGGGACAAATTAAGTTCATCTGAAGATAAAGAATAAACCAACAAAGGCGATGTGGCAAACTACGCCTTAACGGCTTTCGACGATGAGGTAACCAAAATTCCTTTACTTTATTTCAAAATTACATGACGCATTTCATGAGTTATTTTTAAATTTAGAAATAAATAAATAAATAATACAAAAAATATCATGCTTCTTTTCATTTTGAAAAAAAAATTAAAGCATGACAATTGCATGACGAGTTAGATTCACTTAATTGAAAATGATCAATTTGTAAATTTAAGTTATGATGGTTTGAATTTATAAATCATTTTACTTTATGTCGAAAATGATTTTCAAAATAATTTTAATTAAAAATACTTTATGATTAATGAAATCATGCTTGATGATTTAATGATTTAATTATGCATGATGATTTGAAATCATGCTTAATGAGTTTATATTTTGAAATTATGCATGATGATCTTTGTGATGTATGGCTTATTGATCTTGTCATGATGAACTTTGCTTTTAAATGATGATGCATATTTTTATTTGGCATAAAAGATAAAGACATGCTTGTATGAAATCAAATCACTTAAATTGAAACAACTAAAAAGAGGAAAGCATTTTTCTTGAAAATTTCTTTTTCTCTATCTTATTGATTTTTCACTAAGAGATTGATAAAGTTATTTATGCCATTTTGAATCTCGTGAAAATAATTTTGATGATTTGAATTTAAATGAGTTTTATCCAAATCATGATATTGATTTCTTAGAATTACTTGAGATTTTTTTTGAATCAAGATCTCTTCTTTATACTCCTATGATTTTTTCTTGGTATTTTATTTAAAGAAGAGATTTACTATATGAATCATGTCTTTTGGCATTCACATGATCTTATCTTTCTTGATATGATTTTTTGTATAATTCCTTGAATTCATGAAGTATATCTTATCACCAAATTTTTCTTGATATCTTCCATATGATGACTTGAATATTTACACCTTTGTGCTATTCCCCTCTTTTTGCCTATAACAAAGGGGGAGAAAATAAATGATGAATGTTTGGTACCAACAATCATGAAGTGATAAATAATTAAAAAATATTGATTTAATGTTTGGTATCATCAATGCTTTAGTATCATATATGATATGCCTATAGTGATGATTGATTGGTATCATGCATGAAGCAAGGATGAAATGCAATGGTTTGGAAATTATGCATGTTATATATTGAAGACTTAGAAACCATGTTTTGTTATCATGCATACCCAAGTAATATTGATTTAAAAATTTATTGATTTAGTATCATGCCCAATGTGATAATGATGATGACTTGGTATTTCTTACAAGAAAACTTTGTAGGTTAAGATTTATTTTTTTTAATCCAAATCATGATCTTGATTTCTCGATATTTGATACATGAGATTTTTCTATGAATCAAGATCCTGTTTTTGAACTCTCATATTTCTTTTTGGGAGATTTGTCAAAATAAATCATGTCCTTTAGTATTCATGACTTAATCCTTCATGACATGATTTCTTTGTATTTATGGCTTGTATGCTTTGTAATGATTGAAGTATTTTATACTATTATATCCTTCCCTTCCTTTTGACAATGACAAAGGGGGAGAAAAATTGGTAGATTGCATATTTCAAAGGGAAGCAAAGAACTTGCTAGCTTGCACTTTTCAAAAGAGAAGAAATAACTTGCTATCTTGAACATCACAAAGAATTGCTAGCTTGCAATCTCAAGAGAAGCAAAAGTGCTATCTTGCATATTTAAAAAAAGAAGCCAAATTTACAAACTTGCACAACTCAAAATTATTGCTAGCTTACAAACTATAAAATGATGTAAAATTTTGCTAGCTTGTGCTTTGCCAAGGAAGCAAAAAATTACACTTCTCAAAAGAGAAGAAAGAAAATTACTAGCTTCCATGATGATAAAACTTGAGATTATGTTTATAATGCAATGATTTGAAATTATATATCAAAAACTTGCTAGATGCACTTCTCCTTTTTGTTGATGACAAAAGGGGAGAAGTTATGATGACAATCATGCATGGAATGAATGATGTATTGAAATTTTGATTATGCATAATTTTATGATGACATGTTGCATATATTCATGATGAAATATTGCTTTGACTTGAATTCAAGGTTTTATCAATATGACATATTGATAGGGGGAGTTAAAGTTAACTCTGTCATCAATTGGTTGTCATCATAAAAAAGGGGGAGATTGTTGAATCTCGGATTTTGATGATGAAACCAATTGATAGTGTTTATGATCTGATTTGCGTTTTGAGTGATGTTGGAAGCTTTGATCAGGGAGAGACAATTAAAGTAGGAAGAATCATGTTGGGCCGGAGTGGAACATGTCAGAAGATTGGACGTCAAGTCGGAGGATCGATTGACGTATCGGTAGAAGGCTTCGAGCCATGGGTTCGGGCATCAGGCCAAGAAGAGCTGAAATTATGCCAAGGAAATCAGAGTTGCGGAGGCCAACCGACTGATTGGGTAATAGGCCGCAAGAGAGGTCGATGCGCCGAAGATTCGGACGAAGCGAATAATTGTCTAGATTGAAGTAGGTTTTAGGCGTAATTGAGTTGGAATTGGGCCAACTCAATTAGAGGCCAGGTGGGCCCAAGTTTGAGCTGTGTTGGGCCAAGTGAAAGGCCCAAACAGTGACCCAACAAGTGGAATCATCGTGGCATAGTCTTCGAGACTATGTTAGGTGGTGGTACCGCTAGACTGGGTAGTGATATCGCCAGACTGGGTAGTGGTACCGCTTAGACACAGTCTCCGAGAGACTCTCAAGTGATGGTACCACTAGATTGGGCAGTGGTACCGCCCAATGGCAGGGTGTCAAGCGGTGGTACCGCCTAGTGTTAGTGCTATAAGCGATGGTACCGCCCAGCACAGGTGGTGGTACCGCTAGTACCCCAAAAATTGGGGATGAGAAACTTTTAGGCTCCAAGTTTGAATCCACTTGAGGTTTATAAATACTCCTCTCATCCCCGATTAATAAACACAAGTATAGAGAGCTTAAAAGTGGAAAAATGTTGTAGTAATCACTTAAGAGATCTTCTTCTCTAGTTCTGAGTTTAGAATTCTGTTTAGGGAGGATTGAATGCTTGTAAAAGGTAGTCTCCTAAACTTATGAAAAAGAGAAGAGGAGTGTAAAAGGGTAGTTGATCTTCGCCCATTGAAAGAAGATCGGTAGTGGATGCTAGTGGCCTCGACGGAAGAGGAATCGAGAGTGGATGTAGGTCACGACGACCGAACCACTATAAAAGGTTTACATTTACTTCTTGCTATTTACCTTTATTACAAATTGAATCCTTACACTATGCTTCTCTACTCATGCAAGAAAAATGAAACGATTTTTGACATAATCAGATTTTTATCGTATGCAGATTTTCAAACCGATGTAATTTTTTCGTTGCATTAATTCACCCCCCCTCTTAGTGCCGACTCAATCCTAACATTAAATACTTTCTTCTTCTTTGGTAGCTTCTTCTTTTTAAGTTTTATATACTCATCTTTGGAGTGCCCCGGCTTCTAACATTCATAGCAAGTAGTTGTGTTCTTTTTAAGTTTGTTTTTATTTTTTTATTATTATTTCATGACCTTTTTAAGCTTTATTGTTAAGAGTTCAAAGTTATCATCACTTGAGCTTTCGCTCGAGTGGTCTTCTTGAGTTCTAAGTGCTAAATTCTTTCTATTCTTTGGAAGGTTGTTCTCAAGTTCATCAAGTTTATCATGTGCCTTGCACGTCATTTCATAGGTCATCAAAGACCCAATAAGTTCTTCAATCAGAAAATGGTTTAAGTTCTTTGCCTCTTGTATGGCAGTTACTTTTAAATCTCAGTTTTTAGGAAAAGATCGTAAAACTTTATTCATAAGTTCAAGATTCGAAAAACTTTTACCAAGTGCTTTTAAACTATTGATGACATCCGTAAAACAAGTGTACATGTCAATGATAGTTTCACTTGGCTTTATTCGAAATAATTCAAAATCATGCATCAAAAGATTAATTTTTGAATCTTTAACTCTATTAGTGCCTTCATATGTGATTTCAAGTGTTTGCTAAATCTTATAAGCCGTTTCATAAATAGAAACTCGATTGAATTCATTTTTATCCAAAGCACAAAATAAAGCATTCATAGCTTTGGCGTTCAAAGAGAAAGTCTTCTTCTCCAAATCATTCCAATCGTTCATTGGAAGGTTTTCAACAATATTCCATAAATCAAGATTCAACGAAAGCAAGAAAACTTTCATCCAAGTTTTCCAATAAGTGTAGTCCGTCCCATCGAACATAGGAGGATGAATGATAGAGTGACCCTCTTGAAAGTAAAAAAGAGCCATTTCTCTTAGGTGTTAAACCAAATGAGAAAAACATGACTCTAATACCAACTGTTAGGATCGAGTCGGCACTAAGAGGGGGGAGGGGGGGGGAGTGAATTAGTGCAACGATAAAAATATCGATTTTGAAACACTTTCGTTTAATGAAAAATCATATCGGAAAGATATTAACTTGAAAGCATACGAAAGCATAATAAATAAGTAAATAAAGTAGTTTACAATGAAAGTAAAGAGCTTAGAGTAATGCAAACTTAGTTTATAGTAGTTCGGTCATTGTGACTTACATCTACTCCCGATTCTTATTCCGTCGAGGCCACCGACATCCACTAACGATCTTTCTTCAATGGGCGAAGACCAACTATCCTTATAACTCTATTCTCCTTTTGATAGGCTTAGGAGAGAACCTTTACACCCCCACTCACTCCTCTCTAAACAGAAATCATACTTAGACTAGAGGAGAACTCTCACACGATTACAACATAATTTTATATTGTTTTTGTTCTTAGTTCTTGTGTTATCTGAGCAGGGATGAGAGGGGTATTTATAGGCCCCAAATGGATTCAAAATTGGAACCTAAAAGTGTCTCATCCTTGATTTTCGGGGTACTGGCGGTACTATTGCCTGTGCTGGGCGGTACTACCGTCTACAGCACTGACACTGGGTGGTACCATCGCTCAGTCTAGCGGTACCACTGCCTAACACAGTTTGGGAGACTATGTTTGGGCGATACCATCAACTAGACTGGTGGTACCATCGCCTGACACTAGGTACCATCGCCTAGTTTGGGAGACTGTGTCTAGGCGGTACCATCTCATAGACTGGTGGTACCATCACCTGACACTAGGTGGTACCATCGCCCAGTTGACCCCTAATTGAGTTGGTCTAATTATATTCTAAAATAACCCAATTACAACTAAAACTACTTTGATCTAGACAAATTATTACAAGCAAGAATACTAAGTTATCTGGCATGTCATTGGTTCATTCGGCGCTTTGTTCGACCCTTTAGCATATTGTCCTCTCCTTCGGCGTATTGCCCAATCGATATGTTGCCTTCTCTCAACATTTGATCTCCTTGGCGCAATGTCCGATCTTCTTGGCTCGATGCCCGAACTCATGACATGAAGCCTTTTGTCGACATGTTAACCATTCCTCCGGTCTAATGTCCAATCTTTTAACATATTCAATTTTGGCTCAACTTCTTATTCTTTCTGCTTTAATCAATTTGCCTCTCTTGATCGAAGCTAGTCCTTCATCACTTAAAATGCAGATTAGATCATAACATTATCAATTGGTTTAATCATCAAAATCTAAGATTCAACATCAATAAGCATTAATATTTACTTTAAGCATAGCGCACAACAAGCCAAAGTGTGCTAGCGAATTTAAATATGAATTTATGTTATGATTGTTGAATCTCAAATTTTGATGATGAAACCAATTGATAGTGTTTATCTTATAGACACTTTTAAGTGACACAGGAAGCTTCGATCAGGGAGAGACAATTAAAGTTGGAAGAATCATGTTAGGCTGAAGTAGAATATGTCAGAAGATTGGATGTCGAGCTGGAGGATCGATCTTTGTATCGGTAGAAGGCTTCGGGCCATGGGTTTGGGCATCGGGCCAAGAAGAGCAGAAATTATGCTAAGGAAGTCGGAGTTTCAGAGGTCAACTAGCCAATTGGGCAATAAGTCGCAAGAGAGGATGATGCATTGAAGAATTGGACGAAGCGTTGATGAACCAAGGACATGCCGGACAACATTTGATTCAAGTTTTATAATAATTATCTAGATCGAAGTAGGTTTTAGGCGTAATTGGGTTGGAATTAGGCCAACTCAATTAGGGGCCAATTGGGCTCAAGATTAGGCTACGTTGAGCCAAGTGAAAGGCCCAAACAGTGACCTAATAGATGGAACCATCGGTGGCAAAATCTTTGAGACTATATCAGGCGGTGGTACCACTAGTTTGGGTGGTGGTACCACCCAAACTCAGTCTCCAAGACTATCAGGCAATGGTACCACTAGTCTGGGCAGTGGTACCGCCCAAACATAGTCTCCCAAGCGGTGGTATCGCTAGACTAGGCGGTGGTACCGTACAGTGTCAGTGCTGCAGGCGGTGGTACCACCCGACATAGGCGATGGTACCACTAGGACCTAGGATGAGACCTTTTTTGGCTCCAATTTTGAAGCCATTTTGTGTCTATAAATAGACACAAAATTAGAAAAAATACCCAGGAATAACCTAGCTATTCCTATATGGAGTAGCAAGAATTAAGCAAAAAATTGATTAAAAAAGGAGAAAAAATACTTGAAAAAAATTGAAAAACTCTCTTAGGATTTAGGATCACTTCTTCCTAGTATTTAGAAGTTTGTCTAATAGGAGAAGTGCAGTATAAGAAAGAGAGGCTTGTAAGGGTTGTCTCCTAAACCCGTGAAAAGGTGAAAGAGTGTAAAATGGTAGTTGAACTTTGCCTGTTGAAAGAAGATTGTTAGTGGATACCGGTGGCCTCGACGGAAGAGGAATCGGGAGTGGATATAGGTCACGACGACCGAACCACTATACAACTTAGTTTGCATTTACTTCTTATAATTTACCTTTACTGCAAACTATCTTACTTCCTTTACTTTCTCATTACACTCTTCCGTACATTTTCAAGTTAAACTTATATTTCCGATATGAGCTTTTATTGAACGAAAGATTTTTGAACCGATGTCATTTTTATATGCTATACTAATTCACCCCCGCCCCCCCCCTCTTAGTGCCGACTCGATCCTAATAGTTGGTATCAGAACCATGTTTTTTTTTGTTTGGTTTAACGACCAAGAGAAATGATTTTTTTTTGGATTTCAAGAGGGACTTTCTTTCATTCGTCCTCATATGTTCAATGGGACGAACTACACATATTAGAAAACTCGATTGAGAATTCTTTTGCTTTCTATTGATTTAAATTTATGGAATATTATTGAAAACAGATTTCAAAAGTCTTCTATTCCAATGAATGATTGGAATGAGTTAGAGAAGAGGACTTTATCTTTAAATGCTAAGGTTATGAATGCCTTATTTTATGCCTTAGACAAAAATGAATTTAATCATCTTTCTATTTGCGAAACTACGCATGATATTTGGCACACTCTTGAAATCACACATGAAGGCACTAGCAAAGTTAAAGACTCTAAAATAAATATTTTGATGCTTGATTTTGAATTATTTCGAATGAAGCCAAGCGAAACTATTGTTGACATGTACACCCATTTTACGAATATCGTCAATAGTTTAAAAGCTCTTGGTAATTTTTTTTGAATTTTAAACTTGTTAATAAAGTTTTACGATAACTTTCTAAAAATTGGAATTAAAAAATAACGGCAATACAAGAATCAAAGAACTTGAACCATTTTCTACTCGAAGAAATTATTGGGTCTTTGATGATCTATGAAATGACTCGTGTTGAATATGATGAATATGAGAACCACCTTCCAAAGAATAGGAAGGATTTGACACTTCGTACAATAGAATACCACTTGAGTGATGACTCAAGTGATGATGATGATGACCTTGAACTTCTCACAATAAAACTTAAAAAGTTCTTAAAACAAGAATCAAAAAGTAAAAATGAACTTAAAAAGAAGAAGCTATATAAGAAGAAGAAAACACTCTAGGTGGCTTGGGACGAATCAAGTTCATCTGAAGATGAAGAACAAACTAACAAAGGAAATATAGCAAACTACGCCTTAACGGCCTCGACGATGAGGTAAATGACTCACCCGAAACCACCTTAGTTTATTTTAAAATTACTTGATGCTTTTCATGAGTAATTTTTAAATGAGTTAGTAAAAATTAAATAAAAGGGGATCATGCTTTTCTTTCTAGTGTTTTTTGAAAAATTAAAAAATATTAATCATGACAATTACATGTTTAACTCCTAGCACTAACCATGAAAAGTTAGATTCACTTAAAAAGAAAAATACATTACTATAACAAAAAAAATAATTTTTATTAAAAATACCTCATGTTTAATGAAATCATGCTTGATGATTTTATAATTATGCATGGTGATTTGAAGTAATGATGATTTTTGGATAATTTATAGTTTATTGAGCTTGATGATTTCTATGATTTCCATATTGCTTTTTGATTATAAATAATGAAGCATGGCCTTTGTATGAAAGATTTGAACATGAAATCAATCACAAAATTTGGAACTAAAAGAACTTAAGCTATCTTTAATCTTATAGGAATCTATCAACGTTGCTTTCATTGAATTTTCTGAAAAGTGATTTTGATGATGATGATTTTGGATTCCTTTTTGTATGATCCGTATTAAAGATGAGATGATATATCCAATCGAATCATTTATCAATGTTTGTGACTTGAGATGTATTTTATATGAAATAATTTTTCGTGATTCACGTATGATTTACTTGTCTAAGAAGTGATTTATCCAAACGAATCTTGATTCTTGACATTAATAATTTGAGATTTATTTGAATCAAGATATCTTATTTGATCTCCTATGATTGATTTGAATATAAATGATGATTTTTCTTTTGATTATAACTTGTGATATTTTTTATATGAATCATCATCTTGATTTCTCGATATTTGATGCATGAGTTTTCTCTATGAATCAAGATCTTGTTTTTGAACTCCTATCATTTTTCTAAAAAGAAGAGATTAATGAATCTATTTATGTCCTTTTTATGAATCTCTTGAAAATGATTTTGATTTGACGATTTTAATTTGAATGAGCTTTATCTTGATTTTTTGAGATTTATAACTTGAGATTTCTTATGCATGAATCAAGATATTATATCATTTGATCTCCTATGTTTCTTTTTATTTTTTATAAAGAAGAGATTTGTTGAAATAAATCATATCTTGTGGCATTCATGATTTGATATTAATATCTTTTATATCATGATTTATTATTGATATTCCTTTGTATTCATAAATTGTATATCTCATCACTAAATTAATTTTTTTTGTGATGATTTGAACATTTAAACTATTATGTTCTTCCCTTCTTCTTTCTTGTTTACAATGACAAAAGGGGGAAAGAAAATAGCTAGTATCTCAAAAGAACCAAATTTGCTAGCTTGAATGATAAACTTAGATATGTTAAATTTCCCAAATGCATAAATTCTACTTATACATTTTTTGGATCATGATCTTGATTTCCCAAATTTTAGACTTGATCTCTCATTTTTTATGATTGAAATAATGCTTGGAATATTGATGTAATTATGAATGATGATTTGGTATTATGCATGCAATACTTCAACTTATGATAATGATGCATGCAATGATGAAATTTTTTAGACTTGAATCTTGTTTTTGAATCAACATCATTTCCCTGTCATTCCTTCTATATACCAAAGAAGAGATATGTCAAAAATCATGACTTGATCTTTCATTTTTGATGATTGGAATATTGATGTAAATTTGTTATTTATCTTTGTCATGCTTTGAAAATTATTGTAAAGGGAAAAAGAATTATAAAATTATTCTCTTCCCTTCTTTTTGATAATGACAAAGGGGGAGATAAGATCTGCTAGCTTGCATGATAATATATATAGGAAGAAGCTAAAACTTGTTAGCTTGCGCATCGCAAAGAGAGCAAAACTTGCTATCTTACTCATATCAAAAGATGCAAAATTTTTGCCAAATTTCATATACAAAGAACTTGCAAGCTTGCACATTTCAAGGAGAAAAACTTGCTATGATGTAAAATTGCTATCTTGCACATTTCAAACTATGCAAAATGTTTTGCTAACATTTATATAAAAAAACCTGCTAGCTTGCATAATGATATATGGATCTGCTAGCTTGCATGATAATATATATAGGAAGAAGCTAAAACTTGTTAGCTTGCGCATCGCAAAGAGAGCAAAACTTGCTATCTTA
>LVTN01003609.1:0-16415 GCA_001649415.1 Musa itinerans
TGAATCGAGATCATTTATGTGTTCTCTCATGGCATCTTTTAGCTATAGGAATGTCTTCATCTATATCATGATCTTGAATTCTTAATATTGATACTTGAAATTTTTCTATAAATCAAGATCTTATTTTTGAACTCCCATGTTTCTTTTTGTTATTTACTAAAAATGAGATTTGTCAAAGCGAATTGTATCTGTTGATATGCATGAATTGAGATCTTGTTCTCCTACTATTCTTTTTCCTATTCATCAAAAAGAAGACTTATTCTAATAAACCATGATTGACATCTTTTAAGGTTTATGACTTGAATTTTATTATGTAAAATTCCTTATATTCATGAAGTATATCTGATCATCAAGTTCTTCTTGATATTTTTCATGTGATGATATAAATGCATACAATACTATGATTTTGACATTTATGACTTGATTTTTTTATGATTAAAATAATGATTAGAATATTGATGTAATTATAAATGGTGATTTGGTATTATGCATGCAATACTTCAACTTATGATATTGATGCATGCAATGATGAAATATTCATGATAAAAAAATTATTTCAACATTCATGACTTGATTTTTCATCTTTGTTATTTACCTTTGTCATGATTAGAAAATTATTGTAAAGGGAAAAAGAATTACAAAATTATTTTCTTCCCTTCTTTTTGGACAATGACAAAGGAGGAGAAATTTTGCTAGTTGGCTAGCTAGCTTGCATACTTCGAGAAGAAGCAAAAAGCTTGCTCATCCCAAAAGATGTAAAAAATTTTGCCAACTTTAATGTGTAAAATTTGCTAGCTCACAAATTGCATGGAGAAAAACTTTCTAGGAAGCAAAATTACTAGCTTATTCTAAAATAATGCATGCAATACTTATGATTTTATTATGATGATGTATTTGATGTATTGCACATCATGTATGAGAATCATGATTAAAATTGCATTGACTTGAATTAAATTTAAATTCAAGGTTTATCTCAATTATGACATATTGAAATAAGAATAACACTTTATTTTATCATAATTTGAAAATTAATGAATTGCACCATTGTTTTGTTATTCCCCTCTTTTTGCCAATGACAAATGGGGAGAAAGAATTTCTAGCATGCACATCATGAAAAGAGGCAAACTTGTTAGCTTGCACAAGTCAAGAAGATGCAAAAACATGTTAGCTTGCTCATCTCAAAAGAGAAGCAAAGATTGCTAACTTGCATATTTCAAGAAGCAAAAGTTGCCTTCTTTTCAAGAAGCAAAAGTTACCTTCTTAAACATCTTAAATATTGCTAGCTTAAATGATGTAAAACTCAAAATTTTTGCTAGCTTGCAATGATGATAAAACTTGAGATTTATTATACAATGATTTGAACTTGGATGTCTAAAAACACTTGCTAGTTGCACTTCTCCTTTTTGTTGATGACAAAGGGGGAGAAGTATGATGTTATGCATAAGTTTATAATAATATGTTGCTTGGATTTTTGAATCTAAGAGTCTCTATCAATATGGCATATTGATAGGAGGAGTTTGTTTAAACTCCGTCATCAATTGGTTGTCATCATCAAAAAGGGAGAGATTGTTAAATCTCGTATTTTGATGATAAAACCAATTGATAAATTTTTATGAATTGATATACATTTTGAGTGACATAGGAAGCTTCGATCTGGATGAGATAATTAAAGTAGGAAGAATCATATTGGGCTGGTGAAAAACATGTCAGAAGATTGGACGTCAAGCCGAAGGATCAATCGACGTATCGATAGATGGCTTCAGGCCATGGATTTGGGCATCAGGCCAAGAAGAGCGGATATTGCACCAAGGAAATCAGAGTTACAGAGGTCAATTGGCCGATTGGGCAATAGGCCACAAGAGAGGACGATGCGTCGAAGAATCGGATGAAGAGTCGATGGACCAATGATATACCGGAAAACATGATTCATGCTTAGTAATTATTGTCTAAATTGAAGAGTGTTTATATGTTTGCAAGATTAACTATGATAGCAAGGCATAAAGCAAAATGAAGTCCCGGAGTCAAGAATGCGATTTCATTGGGAGTTCGAGAGTTCGTTAGAAGTCCAAACGTTCATCGGAAGTTCTGGTAGAATTGATCGAGAAGTCCAGGAGCTTACTGAAGAAGCTCATTAGAACTTGCCAAGAAGATTGTCATGAATTCCAGGAGATTGTCGGGAGTCCGTTGGAACATTGCCGAGAGATCGTCGAAAGTTCACCAGAAGATCGTCGGAAGAAACCTAGACTTATAGACTTATTTAGCTTAGTAAATATCTTAAATTTCATAGTTAGCACATAATTAGGATTAGAATTGGGCCAACCCAATTACGGGATAGTTGGGCCAAGAGAAAGACCTAAATAGTGATAAAATAGGTAAAATTATTATGGCACAATCTTCAAGATTATGTCAGGCGATGGTACCGCCAGTCTTGGTGGTGGTACCACCTAGACACAGTCTCCTAGGTGGTGGTACCACCAGATTGGGCAATGGTACCACCCAATGTCAGGCTGCAAGCGGTGGTACCTCCCATACCCTAAAATTTCAGGGATTTGAATTTTTGGCTCCAAATTTGAATATATTTGGGGTCTATAAATACCCCAGCTATTCCTACATAGATAAGTAAGAAATATTGAGCAAAACTCTATGATTTTAATGTTGTAAACCTTAGAAAGTTTAGTTTCCTCCTCCCAAAGCTTAGAGAGAGTTCTAAGGGAGGTGTGAGAGGGATACCATATAAAAGAGGGTTGTAAAA
The DNA here is from genome assembly GCA_001649415.1 of Musa itinerans. Classification (NCBI taxonomy): domain Eukaryota; kingdom Viridiplantae; phylum Streptophyta; class Magnoliopsida; order Zingiberales; family Musaceae; genus Musa; species Musa itinerans. Next base: position 2,753 of record LVTN01003609.1, read on the forward strand.
GGTTCTCTCCTAAACCTATGAAAAGGAGAAGAGGGGTGTAAAAGGTGGTTCATCTTCACCTATTGAAGGAATACCGATAGTGGATGCCGGTGGCCTCGACGGAAGAGGAATCAACGTAGTGGATGTAGGTCACGACGACCAAACCACTATAAAAATCTGGTTTGCGTTTCACTTGAGAAATTTACTTTAACTGCAAACCACTTTACTTGCTTTACATCCACTATGCTCTTTCGTGCACTTTCAAAGTTATTACCTTTACAAAATGATTTTTCATCGGAAACATATTTAATTGCAACGAAGTTTTGAACCGACATAATTTTTACCGCTGCACTAATTCACCCCCCCTCTTATTGCCGACTGTTTTCCTAACAACATGTTCACCCGTTTTACGGATGTCATTAATGGTTTAAAATCTCTTGGCAAATGCTTTTCTAATTTTGAACTCGTCCAGCAAAAGCGAGTTGGCAAACTATGCCTTAACGGCTTTCGATGACGAGGTAATCAAAATCTCCTTAGTTTACTTTAAAATTACTTGACGTTTTTCATGAGTTGTTTTTAATTTAGTTTAGAAAAATTATATAATTTTTTTATAAAAATTACATGTTTAATGATGTAATGAAAATGTTAAAAGGATCATGCTTATCTTTCTAGTAATTTTGAAAAAGATCATGACAATTATATGTTTTATGATAATGTAATAAAATATTAGATATAAATCTAATGAGTGTACACCTAAAAAGATTAATTCTATGTAAGTTTTAAAGAAGCAATAATGAGTATCTTGATAATTTCCATATTGCTTTTCAATGACGTTACATGGCTTTTGCATGAAAGACTTGATGATTTTTGTGATAAATCTTGTTCTTACCTTTCTAGTGATTTAAAAAATGATTATGAAAATTGCATGCTTTATGATAAAGGAATAAAATATTAGACTTAAATCTAATGATTAAGATAAATCCTATGTATGTTTTTAAGAATTACATAAATTGAAACTAAAAAGGCTTAGATATCTTTAGGAATTATTCAACATTATGCTCAATGAAATCATGCTTGTTATTTTAATGAAAGTTTCGGTACAATGCTTGATGACTTTATTCTATGCATGAGATTTTGAAGTTATACATGATGATTTTTATGATTTATTGATCTTGACGATTTTTGTGATAAATCTTGCACTTACGTTTTAAACGATGATATATATTTTGATTTGATAAAAAGGACAAGGGCATGCATGTATAAAATCAATCACTTAAATTGAAACAACTAAAAAGAGGAAAACATTTTGCTTGAAAATTTCTTTTTCTCTATCTTATCCATTGTTTAAAAGAGATTAATTATTCTATTCTTGAACTATTAAAGTGACTTTGTTAATTTGATGAATTGAATGAGTTGAAAATAAATCATGGTTTTTCTCTTGATTTCTCAGAATTTGTAACATAAGATTACTATTGAAGATCATTGACCATTTAATCTCCTAAGATTTATTATTTACTAAAAAGGAGATTTGTTAAGATGAATCATTTACGAATTGATCTTTTTTTATCTTTCATCTTTCATGTCATGATTTTCATATGATTACCTTTGTATTTATATGATGCTTAGAGCATTAATGGAAGAAAAAATAAATTGCACCATTAAAAATTCTTCCTTCTTATTTACAATAAAAAATGGGAGAAAGAAAATCGCTAGCGTCTCAAGAGATTGATAAATCAACTTATGTCTTTATGAATCTCTTGAAAATGATTTTGATGATTTGATAATTGAATTTGAATGAGTTTTATTCAAATCATGATCTTGATTTCTTGGAATCACTTGAGATTTTTTCTTAATCAAGATCTCTTCTTTTTACCCCTGTAATTTTTCTTGGTATTTTATTTAAAGAAGAGATTTACTATATGAATCATGTCTTTTGGTATTGGTATTTACATGCTCTTATCTCTCAAAAAATGATTTATTATTGTATAACTCCTTGTATTCATCACCCAATTATTAGTGTATATCTCATTACCCAATTAATTTTCTTGATATTCTTTATGAGATGAAATGAATGCGATGAAATAAAATTCTGCATGAAATACAAATGAGAAGTTATGATCATGCATGATCAGATGTAATATAATTTGACATTTAGATACCATCAGATTGATAGGATGTAATGCAATTTGACATTTAGATACCATCATGATTTGAAATACTATGATTTGTTGCTAAAACGATGTATTATAAATGCTTGAGTATCATGTATGATATGATGATTGATTTATTCTTATTATCATGCATAAAGCAAGGATGATATGTAAGGTTTTGAAATTGTGCATGTTTTAATTTGAAACTATAATGATGCATAAACATATTGAAATAAGATTGATACTTTACCTTTATCATAATTTAAAAATTATTGTAATGGGAAAAAGAATTACAAAACTGTATTCTTCCCTTCTTTTTTACAATAACAAAGGGGTAGAAAAATTAATAGCTTGTACTTCTTAAAAGAGAAGAAAGAACTTGCTATCTTGAATATCACCAAAAATTACTAGCTTGTCTCTCTTAAGAAGCAAAAGTACAAACTTACAAAATTTATAATGTTGTAAAATGAAGTAAAATTTTGCTAGCTTGTGCTTTTCAAAGGAAGCAAAAATTGTACTTCTCAAAAGAGAAGAAAGAACTTGCTATCTTGAATATCACCAAAAATTACTAGCTTGTCTCTCTTAAGAAGCAAAAGTACAAACTTACAAAATTTATAATCTTGCACTTCTTTAAAATTAATGATGATTTAGTGATCAGGAATGTTGTAAAGTGATAAAAAAATTTGCTAGCTTGTATGCTATAAAACTTATATATCTCTAAAATTTGCTAGTTGCACTTCTCCTTTTTATTAATGACAAAGGGGGAGAAGTTATATTGATGATCATGCATGGAATGATGTATTGAAAATTTGATTATGCATGATTTTATGTTGCTTTGACTTGAATTCAAGGTTCTATCTATATGTCATATTGATAGAGGGAGTTTGATTAAACTCCGAGAGTTTGATTAAACTCCAAGAGTTTGTTTAAACTCTGTCATCAATTGGTTGTCATTATCAAAAAGGGGGAGATTGTTGAATCTCATATTTTGATGATGAAATCGATTGATATTGTTTATCTGATGTGCATTTAAGTGACGTAGGACTAGCTTCGATCAAAAAAGGCAAATCGATTAAAGCAAGAGGAATCGGATATTGGGCTGGAGCAAACATTTCAGAAGATTGGACGTCGAGCCAGAGGATCGGTCGACGTGTAGGCCGAAGGCTTTGGTCCGTGAATTTGGGCATTGGGCCAAGAAGGACAATGCGCCAAGGAGATCAATTGTTGCGAGAAGATAATATGCTGATTGGGCAATACACCGCAGGTGAGGAGGAGAAGACAACATGTTGATTGGGCAATACTCCTAACTAAAGTCCTAACAGACCCACCCTCTTCAAATCAGCCTTGTCCTTGAGGCTAACGATCCATGAATTCTGGGAATTTGATCTTCAAGTCATCATATTTCTTCTATGTGGCATCTTGTGTTGGTAGGTTCGCCCACTGTATTAGCACTTTAGTATGGGTCGTCATCGTCGAGTCACGATCCGTCGATTAATAATGGCATTCGGTTGGGTTTGGAGTTCTCCTTGGGTAGTCATATTTGGTAGATGGCTTTGGGTTGTCTCATTTTGTCCTAGCTTGAGCTTTAAACACAACATATAGAAGATTGGATAGATTCGGGAGCTAGCGGGTAAGTCCAATCTGTATGCTACCACTCTGATACGCTCCAAAATTTGGTAAGGTCCATAGAACCGAGGTGAAAGCTTCATAGATGCTCTAGTTTGGATTGATGTTTGTTTGTATGGTTGGAGCCATAGGAAGACCCAATCTCTTACTGAAAATTCACTTTCGCCTTTGTGTTGATCATATTACTGTTTCATCCTTACTTGAGCTACAGTGAGATTATCTTTTAGTAACTTTAGCATTTTGTCTCTGTCCTGTAGTTTTCTATCTACTTGTTCTACTTTAGAGGTGCCCAACGTATATTTTGGGATCGCAGGGGGAGGTCAGCCATACATAGTCTCATAGGGAGTACATTTTATGGATGAATTATAAGTTGTATTATACCACCACTCAGCCCTAGGAAGCCACTTTGTCCATTCTTTCGGCCGGTCACCGGTGAAGCATCTAAGGTATGTCTCCAAGCAATTGTTCACCACTTCAGTCTAGTCGTTGGTTTGTGGGTGATACGTTGTACTCATTTTTAATTTAGTGCCTTGCATCTAGAATAATTCTATCCAAAATCTGTTCGTGAAGACCCTATCACAATCACTTACAATAGATCTCAGCATCCCATGCAATTTTATAATATTCTCTAAAAAGATTCAAGCAATACTAGAAGTAGTGTAGGGATTACGAGCGCAAAAGTGAGTATACTTTGTAAGGCAATCAACCACGACAAGAATTGTACCTTTTTCTTGTGATAAGGGAAGCCCTTTGATAAAATCCATTGATATATCAGTCTATATTGAGTCATAGACGGGTAAAGGTTACAACTTTTCAGGACTTGCCATTGTCTCGCCTTTATGTCTTTGACATACATCACATTGTGCCACAAAGTTAGCAAAAATATTTTTCATCCCTACCCAATAAAAATTTTGCTGAATTCTCTTATAGGCTCTAAGGAACCCAGAGTGCCCGGCCATAGGTGTGGAATGCATCTCTTGAAGGATGGTCTTTATGTAAGTAGAATTTGCACAAGCACAATGCATCCCTTATAACGTAATACTTTTGAGTCCCAATTGTAATGAGCCACGGAGCTTAGTGTTTCCTCCAATTTGTTTATGATCTTACTAGTATTTGGATCTTCCTGCCATTCCCTCTTAATATACTTAAGGAAGTCGCTCGTCAGAAATGAAACAGCCAAAAATTCAGCTTGCTCGGGTAGTCAGAAAAGCGCATCTGCAATAACATTCTCTTTCCCATTTTTGTAAGTTATTTCATAATTATATCCAAGAAACTTTGTTACTAATTTTTGCTGCTCGAAGAAAGATATCTTCTGCTCTAAGAAATATTTTAAGCTTTTATAGTTGATCTTGATTTGAAAGCATCGCCCGATCAAGTATGGTCTCAATTTGGTCACCGCATGCATAATTGCGAGCATCTCCTTATCGTAAATAGTCATCCTGAGATGGGAATGAGATAATGCCTTACTGGTATAAGCAAGGGAGCAGCCACCTTGCATTAGTACAGCACCAATTCCGACTCCAGAGGCATCAGCTTCAATAACAAGTCTTACCGAAGTCGGGTAGCGCTAGTACGGGTGTTGTTGTCATTGCTACTTTAAGATCATCGAAGGCTGTGGTGGCTTTGTCCAACCATTGAAAAGCATCTTTTTTCAACAAAGAAGTAAGGGGTGCACTGATCTTTCCATAGTTTTTCACGAACTTGCGGTAATAGCCTATTAAACCAAGAAACCCACGTAGCGATGTTATGTTCCTCTAGGTCGGCCAGTTCTACATTGCTTCAATTTTGGATGGGTCCACCACCACCCCTTCCTCTAATATTATATGCCCAAGATATTCCACCTTCTATTGGAGAAAGCTGCACTTTGATTTTTTGACAAAAAGTACATATTCTCGCAAAATCGTCAAAACAAGTCATAAGTGCTGAAAATGACTTGCAAGAGAATGGTTGTAAATAAGAATATTGTCGAAGAAAACTAGCACAAACTTATCATAATAAGTTTGGAAATTATCATTCATAAGGTTTTGGAAGGTGGAGGGACCATTGTTAAGACCAAAGGGCATTACAAAAAATTTGTAGTGGCCGTTGTGTGTTCGAAAGGTGGATTTTGGTATGTCTTCTTCGCATACTCATATTTGATGATACTTGGATTAAAGGTCCAGCTTTGTGAAGACTCATGCGCCCTTTAATTCATCAAGCAATTTATCTACTACTGGAATAGAATATTTTCCTTGACGGTTATGTCGTTGAGAGCTCGGTAACCAACGCACATTCGCCATGTTTCGTCCTTTCGTACAATGAGCACAAGTGAAGAGTAGGAGCTGCAACTTGGCCGAATAACTCCTGTTTCGAGCATCTCTTTTACAATCCTTTCTATTTTATCCTTCTGGAGATATAGATATCATATGGCCAAGTATTTGCTTGAGGTTTGTCCGGAAGAATTAGTATACAATGATCATGCCGACGGGTAGGAGGTAGGTTGCATGGTTCGTCAAATATATCTGAAAATTCAACAAGCAAAGGAAATAGGTTTGGATCTTCAAATTCTATTGGCTCTCCCTTAGTTTGCTGCTCAAGTTGTACTAAAAAGATGCTACATGCTTTGTACAAAACCTTCTCCATTCGTTGTATACAAATAGCCATTACATCACCTCCACGTTTCCCATGCAGTATCACCTGTTTCCCCTTACTATAAAATTTCATAATTAGTTTCACAATGTTTCAGGAAATATCACCTAATTTTGTTAGCCATTGGATGCTGAGCACAACCTTATAATCATCAAGAGAGAGGAGGAAGAAATCTACAATTATCTCTTGGTCCTACAACAACAGTTTCACCCATGGGCACCTATGATCACACTTCAAAATTTGTACGTCAGTGACCTTAACGTCAAACCTGCTACTATTCTTGATAGGTAAGGTCATCTAAACAGCAACCTTGCTATTCATAAAATTATTAGTGCTCTCGGTGTCAATAAGAACGGTGATAGGTTATTGCTTCAGAAGTCCACCTACTTTCATTGTTTGCGAGTTCGCGTAATTGGCAAGGGCATGCACCGTAATATCAACCAACTATTGTTCTTCATCCATGACCTCTTCCTCATGCTCCTAGACCTCCCATGTCTTCAAGAGGTTCAATCAGTAGGAGGCAGCCCCTTTAGTAGCGATGATCACCGTTCCATGGATCGTCGCAATGCCAACAAAGACCCATTGCTGATTGGTCATGTAGTTCTTCTCTTGACAATTATTTTGGCAGCAAAGGATGGCTGGGAGCAGAGGGAGGTTTATACGATGCGGACCTAGAAGAGGTTCTCATCCTTCAAGCATCTTGGTTGAGTTGTTCTTCTTGTATTCGGGCGAAAGAAACCATAGCTGTCACAGTACGGGGCTGTCGCGCCTTAACCTTCCCTTTTATCATTGGCTTAAGTCCATTGATGAATGTTCCTAACAATTGATGGTTAGTCCAATCACAAGCAAGGTAGGATAGCTTCTCAAACCTGGTTTGGTACCCTTGAATCGTAGAGGTTTATCGAATCTTTGTGAGTTGGCCATCGATATTTTCATACCTCGTAGGTCCGAAACAATTCAGCAGTGCATTCTTAAATTGTTATCACGTCGAAGCCCCATGATTGTATTATAGCCAACTGTACCATTGAATAGCATCTCCTTCAATGTGGATGATAGAAATTTCTACCATAGCATCATCGATGTTCGGTAGTAGCAAAAGTAACATTCGGCGCGCAAAATCCACTCCGCTAGGTCTCCTTCTTCCCATCACGGGAAGTCCACCCTCATGTGTGGCTGAAGCATGTCCAAGGGCTGTCCCTCCTTCTCTTGAGGCCTGTCTAAACTCTCTCCTCACTGAAATTTGGATGGACTCGACGGTTGTCCAATTCTGAATTCTACAAACAAAGCGCACAATTTGTCCTCCAAGCGCGATTCAAGCCACGATTCAATCCGAGATTCCAATGCTTCAAATTTGGCATCAATTGGTTCTTGAGAAGCCATAGCATATACCTGTAGATCAGAGATGTCCCTATCTTTTTTTTATTGATGGGTTAATGGCACGGGGTGGTGAAAGGTTCAAAAAAATTGAGGATCACGAAAAGGTACTACAGTAGGTTTTGATGTCTAAAGCATAGCAGTTTGGATGTAAAAGATCAATGGTTTATATTAAGAATTTTTTGATGAAACCAATGGAAAATCTGCTATTAGGAAGTGTCAAAGCTATCGTAAAAATTTTGTATAGATTTGGATAAAAAAAATATAGTAACAAGATTAAACAAACTATGCTATGAGGTTGGAATTCTGCAGCGCATCTTTCATCGTAGAGATGAAAATTTTACGACGAAACGTTTATGCAGCAATATAGGAATAATCTTTCTTTTTGTTTGGATTTTTAAATAATGATAACTAAATTGTAGTAGCAGTAAGGTAGGAAACCAGAACATGTTGCAATTCATGGGGAGATCAAAGGATGATTCGCGGTGGTGGAGATGACAATGGAATTCAGTGACGATCTTTTAAGCAATTGTGGGAATTGCTTTGGGTAGCTATAGAGGGTTGATGGATGGCTATGGAAGGGCATCGAGATGCTAAGAATGCTGCTCTAATACAAACTATTAGAACACAACTATTAGAACCCTTGCGGATTCTAAGCTTGGGGTTGATCTCTTTAGGGGATCAGCCTCCTTGGAACTCTATAGGGGTTCCTTCCTCCAGGTTGCTACTCAAAAGCTGCTAAAAAGATTCATCTATTCCTTCCCAAAAGAGGATGAATATATGACTATTTTTAAGGCTTCTAAACCTCAACTCTTAATATGACTCCTACTTCTAAGCAACTCCTAATACTTCTCTAAGAAGCAACCTCCAAACTAATCCTAACCTTAGCCGGCCTCTTCACCCCTTTAATAGGGGTCAGCTAGGTAGGTATTATATTAATGCCCTTTTCAATGAAATTCAATTAGGACTCTCCTAGCTAGAGTTCTAACAGTAACACCTCACCTATGCCTTTGTTCCACTCTGTTAATGTCACATACTGTGCTTACTCTCATATCTCAACTTGAAAACTGTCTTTATGTTGCCTTTGCCTTTGTCATGTAGGGTTCGGCTACATCAATTCATTCTTCAAGTAATGAGTCAAAGTTGTTAAGTTCATTTATTCAATCATATACAAGAGAGATGATTTTCGTTAGGTTTGAAGTAATGCTCCACTTTTAATCAATTATGTAAGATGAATGCTCTCTTCAACGCGCAAGGACTTATGGACTTGGAACAACACTTGAAGACCCAACAAGCAACTCATACTGTTGCGCTTACGTGAGCTAGTCCCCACTTGTTGCTTATTACCTGACTGATGATCTTGAAACTGAAACTGCTCCGTCTTTTGATCCTTCAGCATCTGATTCTATTGCTTGATCTAAATGTGCTATCTGAGTACTCTAATATTAATATATATGAGTACCTATATGACTTTCTTCCCTTGTTGCTTTTGCTGCCACAAACTCTCTTACCAAGGCTAAGGCACCTGCTCCACTAAAAGAGTAAGTTAGTACAACTCACTTTAACAAGCGGTGAGGCCATGTGTGGGCAGTCTAGTATTCAATCTCTAGCTAGGGTTGGATCAATTTCAACAAAAGAAAACATGACTCGTTTATAGCTCATACTAACTCCTAACTCACTGACGCCATGAAGATAAGACTCAGTAATAATTATTATTAGTATTTATTAGGAAAAAATAGGACTTACTCATAACTTGTTATAACTCGATATGTAGATACTAACACCAAAAACAAGAATTATAATAACTTGTTATAACTCTTTAATACTGGTTGACACATCACATTAGTAGTGACTTGTTTGTGAGTAGTTGTTTGTCAAATTTTATATTTTACTTTCTTTCACTTGCAGAACTACTTGCTGCTTTATCTGTTCCTGCATGGACACCTTCGTTTAAGTTATAGACTTTCACATTTGATCGAGAGTTCAGTCCTTTCCTTGCGCTAACATGTTGATACCTAACTGCACCTTCTGTTGCTTCCATTACTCTCCTTGTCTATGAGATCTAGGCTAGGGGTTGATAATTAACACCGATAAGTACTAAATATGAGTCTCCTTCAGTGTCAAAAGGATACTATACTCGGTATGTGTGATGAAAGTGTGTTCGGATAGCCTACCGATCCTAGTCTATGTTGAGACTCTCCTAATTACTTATTGTAAACCTTCTGCTCTCACCTATAAAAAGACAAAACCTCCTAGGAGCTATATACATCATATACACATAATGTGTGGAGACCTGGATATATGACATGATTGAGAGATTTTAGATCTTCTCTTATCTCACTTTAGTTATGTGAATTATTCAATGAGTAATTACATGTATTCTCTTATATCCCCTTTGTCACTAAATCTATCGATCATAGTGATCCTATAAAGGACATAAAGAGAGAAAAAGGCGAGTCTAATTCTCTTCGTAGATCAACATCACTACAGATCTCAGATCCAATGACGGTGCACTCGCAGATCATAGAAAAGATTTTCTGAGTAACTTTGAAAAGTACGCATTGTAAATTTAGATAATATTATTATTTGATTTCATATTTTGATGATAAATTTTTTTGTGAAATAATAGCTATGGTTTTTATGCTTATACACTATCCTCGGTGCATTAACAGAAGGCTTTTGCTCACTTTTTGACTTAAGCTACTTTACCTAATCCTTTGAATTTGTTAGAACCCCCGCGGATTCTAAGCTTGTGGTTGATCTCTTTAGGAGATCGGCCTCCTTAAAACTCTATAGGGTTCCTTCCTCCAGGTTGTTGCTCAAAAGCTACTGAAAAAATTCATCAATTTTTTTATTAAAGGAGGATGAATACATGACTATTTATAGGGCTTCTAAACCCTAACTCATAATAGGACTCCTACTCAAGACTCCTACTTCTAACTAACTCCTAATAGGACTCCTACTCAAGACTCCTACTTTTAACTAACTCCTAATGCTTCTCTAAGAAGCAACCTCTAAACTAATCCTAACATTAGCCAACCTCTTCACCTTTTTAATAGGGGTCAGCTAGGTAGGTTTTACATGAATGCTCCTTTTAATGAAACTCAATTAGGACTCTAGCTAGCTAGAGTCCTAACGGATCCGCACTCTTCAAATCAGCCTTGTCCTTGAGGCTGATAGTCCATGAATTCTGAAAATTTGATCTTTAAGTTGTCATATTTCTCCCAAGTGGCATTTTCTGCTGGAAGGTTCGCCCATTATATTAGCACTTCAATAGTAAGTCATCGTCATCGAGTCATGATCCGTCGATCAATAATGGCACTCGGTTGGGTCTAGAGTTCTCCTTGGGTAGTCATATTTGGTATATAGCTTTGGGCTATCTCGTTTTGTCCCAACTTAAGCTTTAAACACGACATGGAAGACTAGATGGATTCGGGAGCTGGCGGGTAAGTCTAATTTGTATGCTACCGCTTCGATGCGCTCCAAAATTTGCTAGGGTCCATAGAACCGAGGTGAAAGCTTCATAGATGCTCTGGTTTGAATTGATATTTGCTTGTATGGCTAGAGCCGTAGGAAGACCCAATCTCATACTGAAAATTCTCTTTCGCCTTTGTGTTGATCAGATTACTATTTAATCCTTGCTTGAGCTGCAGCAGGATTATCTTTTAGCAACTTCAGCATTTTGTCTCTATCCTGTAGTTTCCTATCTACTTGTTCTACTTTAGAGGTGCCCAACACATATTTTTGGGATCACAGGGGGAGGTCGGCCATATATAGCCTTATAGGGAGTACATATTGTGGATGAATGATACGTTGAATTATACCACCACTTGGCTCAAGGAAGCTACTTTGTCCACTCTTTTGGCCGGTCATTAGTGAAGCATCTGAAGTATATCTCCAAGCACCTATTCACCACTTTAGTCTAGCTGTCGATTTGTGGGTGATATGCCGTACTCATTTTCAATTTAGTGCCTTGCATCTAGAATAACTCTGTCCAAAATCCACTCATAAAGACCCTATCACAATCACTTACAATAGATCTCGGAATCCCATGCAATTTTATAATATTCTTCATAAAGATTCGAGCAATACTAGAAGTAGTGTAGGGATTATGAACAACGCAAAAGTGAGCATACTTTGTAAGGCGATCAACCATGACAAGATTTGTACCTTTTGTAACATCCCTCATTTTTAAAAATTTAGTAAATGCTTGTTTGTAAATATGAAGATTATTTAAAAAAAAATTATATTAAATAATATTATATTAAAAGTTTATGTCTAGGGACCAAAGAGTAAATATTCAAAATTTGATATGATTTATGAAAGATTCATATTTAAGTTAAAAGAAAAAAAAAGGGTGGACATGTGTCACTAGCTAACCTAAGGTTGGTGCCACCTATGTTTGCTCTAAGGATGACACCTAGGTTTCTTTCATGCATGCTTGCCACCTTGCAAGCCTTGTATTAGCTAAAACTAATGCAATTAAAGAAGAAACTAAGGGAAATCTTAACTAAAGGAGGAAAACTTAGCTGCAGCTAGCGTGAGTTTGAGAAGAGAAGGGAAGAAGAAGAAGAAGAAGAAGAAGAAGAATAAGAAGAAGAAGAAGAAGTGTTGCTTGAGGTTTTGCATCAACTCTCCCACATTTGGGAATCAAAACTCTTCTAAGGCAAGTGTTCTAACTCCATCCTATAGAATTCCTAATCTCTGTTTTCATTTTAATTCTTCATAATTCGAAAGATTTCAGTTTAGCACCAAACCTTTCTTTCGTTTTGATACAAAGCCATGAATCTGTAATTTTTTGGTAATCTGACCTCTATGTACTATTTCGGACCTAAATATTAGCACTAAACTCTGATTTCGACAAAACCTAATCCATTTAAAATTAGACTCAAATATCTTTATTTTGACACTGAGATTGAATGATTTGGAGTTTAAAATCCTACTAGGACTGTGGTTTCAATTAACCCTATAGATTCTGCAAAATAGGGACTATAATTTCTGTCCTCTTGTTACTTAAGTGCGTCCTCTTGTTACTTAAGTGCTTATAACTTTCTGCTGGGAACTTAGATTTATGCAAAGTATGATTTATTAGAAACTAGACTCAAAAGTTTCCTTTTATTATCTGATTTGAGATTTTTAGAGTACAATTACAAACTGAAACATCTATTTTCATTGACCCTATGGATTCAGTAAAATAGAGCTGATGTTTTCAGACCTTTCACTACAAAATTATTTGTAACTCTCTGTTGTAAACTCCAATTCATGCAAATCTTGATTTACCTAAAATTAGATTGATATAGCTTTTGAATGAAACCTATTTTGTGTAAATTAGAGTATAATTGGTTATCTAAATAATTCATACAATGTGCCTCTCTAATTTTGCCAGAATCGAGCTTTGGTCGATTCGCCTCTTCTTGTTTCTTCTCTTTGGAAATCGATTTTGGCAAAAACCTTTTCTGCAGTTGAGATTTACATTATTGCCTTGAATTTCTATATACTTTTGTCCATTAATTATTTGTACACCTGCAGCTATCATGTAAAGTTCATGTTTGCATCACAATGATTCGTATAGGCACATGCATTCTGTTTTTCCCCATGTGTTTCCGATGTGTCCCAATTTTATTGTTCACTGTCCTTTTGTACTCTGGTGTTTATGGGATTGTCTATGTTGAATCTTGTATTTTGATGATATAACCAATTAATATGTGTTTATGTTTTAATTTCTATTTTGAGTGACGTAGGATGCTTCGATCAGGATGAAACAATTAAAGCAGGAAGAATCATGTTGTGCCGGAGGAAAATATGTCAAAAGATTGGACGTCGAGCCGAAGGAATGGTCGACATATCAACAGAAGGCTTCGGGCCATGGATTCGGGCATCGGGCCAAGAAGAGCGGATATTGCACC
>LVTN01003610.1:3411-18392 GCA_001649415.1 Musa itinerans
AGATCGAGGAGGTGAGTACTTAAGTACAGAGTTTAGCTAGTTCCTCAAGGACCATGGGATTCTATCCCAATGGATACCTCCTTATACACCTCAGCTTAATGGTGTGTCTAAAAGGAGGAATCAAACACTGTTAGACATGGTATGGTCCATGATGAGTTTCACTGTCCTACCCATCTTATTTTGGCGATATGCCTTAGAGACCGCAGCTTACCTTCTGAACAGAGTTCCAACTAAGTTGGTAGTGTCTACACGATATGAGATATGGAAAGGGAAGCAGCCTAATCTTAAGGTTGTTAAGATTTAGGGCTGCCCTGTCCATGTTAAAAGACACAACCCCGATAAGTTGGAATCAAGGACGGAGCGGTGCAAGTTCGTGGGATACCCCAAGGAAACTTATGGTTATTATTTCTTTCATCTCAAGGACCAAAAGGTCTTTGTAGCCAAGAGAGCAGTGTTCCTTAAGAAGAAACACATTCTTGGTGGAGACAATGGGAGCATGATAGAGTTGAGCGAGGTTGGAGAACCTAGCTCAAGCACCACTCTACAGCCCGAGTCTATTCATGTACCTAACACACAAGTTCCAACTTTACGTAGGTTCGGCAAAGTATCCCATCCTCCTGAGAGATATATGAGACATATTAGAGGAGAGGATGTTGAGGATATTGATCATCAGACCTACGACGAGACTATTATAAGTATAGACTCCGGAAAGTGGCAAGAAGTTGTGAATTCTGAGATGGATTCCATGTACTCCAACAAGGTTTGGAACCTAGTTGATATGCCTGAGGGTATTGTACCCATCGATTGCAAGTAAATCTTTAAGAAAAAGATCAAAGTCGATGGAAAGGTAGAAACTTATAAAGCAAGGCTAGTGGCTAAGAGGTATCATCAAAGGCAAGGTGTTGACTATGATGAAACCTTCTCACCCGTAGCAATACTAAAATCCATCTGAATTCTATTGGCTATTGTAGTATACTATGATTATGAGATCTGGCAGATGGATGTGAAAACCATATTCCTTAATGGGAACCTCAAGGAGGAGGTGTATATGATACAACCTGAGGGATTCGTTTCCAAGGACTGCCCAAATAAAGTGTGCAGGTTACTTAGATCCATTTATAAACTAAAGCAAGCTTTCCGAAGTTAAAACATTAGATTTGATGAGGCAATCATATCTTATGACTTCGTTAAAAACGAAGATGAGCCTTGTGTGTGTTGAATCTCGGATTTTGATGATGAAACTAATTGATTGTGTTTAGATGTTTAACTACATTTTGAGTGATGCAGGTCTACTCGATCAGGATTAGATAGTTGACGCAGGAGGAATTGACGTTGTACCGGAGGAGATCACGTCAGGGTATTGGACGACAGAAGGCTTCGGACGTCGGGCATCAGGCCAAGGAGAGCGGAATTGTGCCAAAGATATCGGGGTGGCGGAGTTCACCCGCCGATTGGGCAACAAGCCGCAAGAGAGGACGATGCGCTGAAGAATCGGAATTAGCGCCAACCAATGACGTGCCGGGCAACAGAATGTCAATTCGCGTTATAAAAATTGTCTAGATCGGAGTAGAGTTTTAGCTTGTGTGTGCAGGATTAACTACGATAACGATGAAGACATAAAGCGAAACAAAGTGCCGGAGTCAAGCACGAAGGATTCGTTGGGAGTTCGAGAGTTCGACGGAAGTCCGAAGGTTCGTCGAGAATGCTGCCGGAACTAGCCGAGAATGAGTAGGGAGCTTGCCGAAGGGTTTTTCGGAAGCTCGCCAAAAGGTTCGTCGGAAGTTCACGGAGCTCACCGAGAAAGATCGGAGCTTGCCGAAGAAGCTCGTCGGAACTCGCCAAGATCAAATCGTGAAGTCTACAAGCTTGCCGGGAGTCCGCAGAATGGTTTCCGAGAGTTTATCGGAAGACCGACGGAAGTTCGCCGAAAGCTCGCCGGAAGAAGTCTTGACTTATGGACTTTGTAATAGCTTAGAAAATGTCTTTAAAATTATAGTTAGCACATTAATTAGGGCTAGGATTAGGTGTTAATCCTATGACCCAAGTAGGGGCCAACTGGGCCCAAACTTGGACTTGGTTTGGGCTAAGTTTGAAGCCCAACCAAGAAACCAAGTGTCGGGCGGTGGAACCTCCAGACTGGGCGGTTGCACCGCCTAGCACCCGAGAGCCAGGCGGTGGCACCGCCTGGGCTGGGAGGTTACACCGCCCACCACCCGAGAGCTGGGCGGTAGCACCGCCTGGCTGGGCGGTGGCACCGCCTGGCTGGGCGGTGGCACCGCCTGGCTGGGCGGTGGCACCGCCTGGCTGGGCGGTGGCACCGCCTGGCTGGGCGGTGGCACCGCCTGGCTGGGCGGTGGCACCTCCAACATCGGGAACCTAAGAGAATTCAAATTTTTGGAGCCCAAATTTGAATCCTCTTGAGGCCTATAAAGACCCCTCAAATCTCAGCTGAGACAACAACCTTTTGAGAAGCTAGAAGTTGAGAAAAGCTTTAGGAAAAGTCTTGTTTTCAATAGCTTGAGTGTTCACTCCTTTCTTTTCATTGAAATCTTTGTAAAAGGGTGAACCACTTGTAAGAGGTTGTAAGAGGGGTGTAAGAAGGAGGTTGATCTTCGCCTAGTAAAGGAAGATCATTAGTGGATGCCGGTGGCCTCGACGGAAGAGGAATCGGAGGAGTGGATGTAGGTCACGATTGACCGAACCACTATAAACTACCGTCTTCTCTAGTTTGCATCTATTTGTTGCTGCTTATCTTACTGCAAACCTTCTTATGTGCTTTACTTCCTCATTATTTTTGTTGCACACCTTTACAAACAAGCTTTCAAGTTAAGTACTTCCGAGTTCAGTTTTTATCGTGAGAAAGATTTTCCAAAACTGACGTTTTAATCCGCTGCACTAATTCACCCCCCCCTCTTAGTGCCGCTCCGGTCCTAACAATAAAGTGAAATAAAGTGCCAGAGTCAAGTGCGAAGGATTCATTGGGAGTTCGAGAGTTCGACGGAAGTCCGAAGGTTCGTCGGGAATGCTGCCGGAACTAGCCGAGAATGAGTAGGGAGCTTGCCGAAGGGTTTTTCGGAAGCTCGCCAAAAGGTTCGTCGGAAGTTCACGGAGCTCACCAAGAAAGATCGGAGCTTGCCGAAGAAGCTCATCGGAACTCGCCAAGATCAAATCGTGAAGTCTAGGAGCTTGCCGGGAGTCCGCAGAATGGTTTCCGAGAGTTTATCGGAAGACCGACGGAAGTTCGCCGAAAGCTCGCCGAAAGAAGTCTTGACTTATGGACTTTGTAATAGCTTAAAAAATGTCTTTAAAATTGTAGTTAGCACATTAATTAGGGCTAGGATTAGGTGTTAATCCTATGACCCAAGTAGGGGCCAACTGGGCCCAAACTTGGACTTGGTTTGGGCTAAGTTTGAAGCCCAACCAAGAAACCAAGTGTCGGGCGGTGGAACCTCCAGACTGGGCGGTTGCACCGCCTAGCACCCGAGAGCCAGGCGGTGGCACCGCCTGGGCTGGGAGGTTACACCGCCCACCACCCGAGAGCTGGGCGGTAGCACCGCCTGGCTGGGCGGTGGCACCGCCTGGCTGGGCGGTGGCACCGCCTGGCTGGGCGGTGGCACCGCCTGGCTGGGCGGTGGCACCGCCTGGCTGGGCGGTGGCACCGCCTGGCTGGGCGGTGGCACCTCCAACATCGGGAACCTAAGAGAATTCAAATTTTTGGAGCCCAAATTTGAATCCTCTTGAGGCCTATAAAGACCCCTCAAATCTCAGCTGAGACAACAACCTTTTGAGAAGTTAGAAGTTGAGAGAAGCTTTAGGAAAAGTCTTGTTTTCAATAGCTTGAGTGTTCACTCCTTTCTTTTCATTGAAATCTTTGTAAAAGGGTGAACCACTTGTAAGAGGTTGTAAGAGGGGTGTAAGAAGGAGGTTGATCTTCGCCTAGTAAAGGAAGATCATTAGTGGATGCCGGTGGCCTCGACGGAAGAGGAATCGGAGGAGTGGATGTAGGTCACGATTGACCGAACCACTATAAACTACCGTCTTCTCTAGTTTGCATCTATTTGTTGCTGCTTATCTTACTGCAAACCTTCTTATGTGCTTTACTTCCTCATTATTTTTGTTGCACACCTTTACAAACACGCTTTCAAGTTAAATACTTCCGAGTTCAGTTTTTATCGTGAGAAAGATTTTCCAAAACTGACGTTTTAATCCGCTGCACTAATTCACCCCCCCCTCTTAGTGCCACTCCGGGGAGAAAAAAAATTCTATTGCTTAAACATAAAAAAAAAAGTTGACTTCTTACTTATATTGATATATTGATGTGGTTACTCCTTTATACATAGGTGCAACCATGTAATTTTTGGACTCAACCACTAAAGCTGATCAATAGTTGTTAAAGAATAAAGACAGTTGTGACCATGTAATTTTACTTAATCGATTTTTTGAGGTTCTTGTTTATTACTACAAGGAGAAAAAAAATTCTATTGCTTAAACATAAAAAAAAAAGTTGACTTCTTACTTATATTGATATATTGATGTCGTTACTCCTTTATACATTGGTGCAACCGACAAATGATATGATTTCTAGTCCCTATTGAAGCTATGGCACATAATTTATATAATGAGTGGCGTTGGCCAAATTTAAGCTGTGTAATATCACCAGATACTATTTCATTTTTGGGATTGTCCTAGAATTTGTGGTCAAATTGGTTTGCAGGTTATTGGAATTGATTTGCTGTCGCAATCTCTCTTACCTGCCATTGTTGAGCTTGCAGAGGAAACATCCTGATCATTGGGAATGATGTAGGAATGCTATCCACAGTAAAGACTTGGTTATCTTGACACTTCTCCATGAAGAACTTAGGGAAAGTTTTCTATATCTTGGGGATTCGGATCTATAGAGCTAGATCCAAGAGGATGCTTGGCTTGTCCCAGTCCAAGTACATAGACACTATTGTCAAAAGGTTTGGCAAGAAAAATTCTAAGAGAGATCTCATACCAATGAGACATGGGATATCGCTTTCTATAAGTATATCCCCAAAGACTCATAAAGAAAGGGCGAACATAGATAGGATACCCTATGCATCAGCAATAGGGCCTATCATGTATGTCATACTATGTACCAAGCTTAATATAGCGTATGCTCTAAGTGTCACGGGTAGGTATTAGGCGGATCCAGGCTTGGAGCATTGGAAAGCAATAAAGTGTATCCTTAAGTACTTAAGAAGGATTAAGGATCTTTTACTAGT
Organism: Musa itinerans; assembly: GCA_001649415.1. Lineage (NCBI taxonomy): Eukaryota > Viridiplantae > Streptophyta > Magnoliopsida > Zingiberales > Musaceae > Musa > Musa itinerans. The sequence continues at coordinate 8,658 of LVTN01003610.1, forward strand.
ATATGGAGGTAGTAGCCTTAGGGTTGAAGGCTACACGGACTCGAGTTTTCAGTCTAATGTCGATGATAGCAAGTCAAATTCGGGGTGTGTGTACACCTTGAATAGAGGAGTAGTATGCTAGAAGAGTTCCAAGCACGATACTACTACTGACTCAACCATAGAGGCAGAGTACATAGAGGCAAAGGAGGGAGTCCGAATGAAGAAGTTCATCACAGATCTATGAGTCGGGCCAAGTAGCGAGGAGTTGATTCCTTATATTGCAACAACTACGGGGCGATTACTCAAATAAGGGAACCCAAGTCTCATTAGAAGTGTTCTGAGGAGGTTCCAACTGAGATGTAGTAGTGGAAAGAGTCCCATCCGAAGATAATATTGCAGATCCATAGCCATTGTCTCAGATTATCTTTAAGCGTCATAGGGGTCTAATGGGGATTAGACACATAGGTGATTGGTTTTAGGTCAAGTAGGAGATTGCTAATCATAGATGCCCAACAAGCCAATCACGTAAGTGATGGCACGTGTGCTAGACACAAAATCTTTTTGCTTATTATATTTTGGCATTAATCACTTTATATTGACTATTGCATATATGCATGTATATATTGTGATGTCTTTGGATCTATGCAATGGGAATCGGATCGTGATGAGATCACGATAATGAGATTGATTCGCCTTTAAACATAGATCCTAAATAATCCCGATCATAAGTTACTCGAGAGGGACATCGAGATAACATGACAGACTGATGTACTATATACCATCCATATGATAGATGCAGCTGGTCTCATAGTTGCTCGTGTGGGGACACTAAGGATACATTACAGGTGCTCATTGGAGAATTAGTTCACTGATTGATCCGTTTACGGAATGCTAAATGGTTGATGATACCTTATTTTCAGACAACGATTCTATAATCCTAGTGGTATATTTGGTCCTTAGACTTGAGACACCAAGGATATCTTGTATAAGTGCTCCATTCTATGATACCAAACTTATAGGTTTGGATATCCTAGATCTAGTACAACCAGTCATCGGGAGTGGCAGTCGACCTTACGAGGGATATTGAGTATCGATAGAGGATTATCCACTCTCGGTGTCATGAGAGGAATATCTCATATGTTCTTGCTCAAACAAATCCCTGGCCAGGGTCATTCGGATTGAGAGAGAAAGAGTTCTTCGGGAGAATCCGATTAGAGCGAGACTCGAGTAGAAACCGTATGGGTCTGACAGCACCATACCCGGTATACAGACTCTGGGATGTTAGATGGATGAGGGTGTTGAATCTCGGATTTTGATGATAAAATCAATTGATGGGTTAATTGATCTAATCCATATTATTGAGTTAAGTGTGCAGGATTAACTACGATTAACAGAAAACACAAAGCAAGAATACCGGAGTCAAGTTCGATGGACGTTTGATAGTCCAAAGAATCATCGGAGATGCTGCCGGAACCAACCGAGAAGAAATCGGGAACCTGTCGGAAGTTCGCCGAAGAAATCGTCGGAGGTTCACGGAGATCACCGAGAAGGCTAGGCTCATGAATTATTATGGAGATAATTAATACTAAGCATGAATTATTATGGAGATAATAATTCACTAAGCCAGAAGGAGTTTTGATAGGTATGACTCACGGACAACATGAATTATTATGGAGATAATTAATACTAAGCATGAATTATTATGGAGATAATAATTCACTAAGCCAGAAGGAGTTTTGATAGGTATGACTCACGGACAACATGAATTATTATGGAGATAATTAATACTAAGCATGAATTATTATGGAGATAATAATTCACTAAGCCAGAAGGAGTTTTGATAGGTATGACTCACGGACAACATGAATTATTATGGAGATAATTAATACTAAGCATGAATTATTATGGAGATAATAATTCACTAAGCCAGAAGGAGTTTTGATAGGTATGACTCACGGACAACATGAATTATTATGGAGATAATTAATACTAAGCATGAATTATTATGGAGATAATAATTCACTAAGCCAGAAGGAGTTTTGATAGGTATGACTCACGGACAACATGAATTATTATGGAGATAATTAATACTAAGCATGAATTATTATGGAGATAATAATTCACTAAGCCAGAAGGAGTTTTGATAGGTATGACTCACGGACAACATGAATTATTATGGAGATAATTAATACTAAGCATGAATTATTATGGAGATAATAATTCACTAAGCCAGAAGGAGTTTTGATAGGTATGACTCACGGACAACATGAATTATTATGGAGATAATTAATACTAAGCATGAATTATTATGGAGATAATAATTCACTAAGCCAGAAGGAGTTTTGATAGGTATGACTCACGGACAACATGAATTATTATGGAGATAATTAATACTAAGCATGAATTATTATGGAGATAATAATTCACTAAGCCAGAAGGAGTTTTGATAGGTATGACTCACGGACAACATGAATTATTATGGAGATAATTAATACTAAGCATGAATTATTATGGAGATAATAATTCACTAAGCCAGAAGGAGTTTTGATAGGTATGACTCACGGACAACATGAATTATTATGGAGATAATTAATACTAAGCATGAATTATTATGGAGATAATAATTCACTAAGCCAGAAGGAGTTTTGATAGGTATGACTCACGGACAACATGAATTATTATGGAGATAATTAATACTAAGCATGAATTATTATGGAGATAATAATTCACTAAGCCAGAAGGAGTTTTGATAGGTATGACTCACGGACAACATGAATTATTATGGAGATAATTAATACTAAGCATGAATTATTATGGAGATAATAATTCACTAAGCCAGAAGGAGTTTTGATAGGTATGACTCACGGACAACATGAATTATTATGGAGATAATTAATACTAAGCATGAATTATTATGGAGATAATAATTCACTAAGCCAGAAGGAGTTTTGATAGGTATGACTCACGGACAACATGAATTATTATGGAGATAATTAATACTAAGCATGAATTATTATGGAGATAATAATTCACTAAGCCAGAAGGAGTTTTGATAGGTATGACTCACGGACAACATGAATTATTATGGAGATAATTAATACTAAGCATGAATTATTATGGAGATAATAATTCACTAAGCCAGAAGGAGTTTTGATAGGTATGACTCACGGACAACATGAATTATTATGGAGATAATTAATACTAAGCATGAATTATTATGGAGATAATAATTCACTAAGCCAGAAGGAGTTTTGATAGGTATGACTCACGGACAACATGAATTATTATGGAGATAATTAATACTAAGCATGAATTATTATGGAGATAATAATTCACTAAGCCAGAAGGAGTTTTGATAGGTATGACTCACGGACAACATGAATTATTATGGAGATAATTAATACTAAGCATGAATTATTATGGAGATAATAATTCACTAAGCCAGAAGGAGTTTTGATAGGTATGACTCACGGACAACATGAATTATTATGGAGATAATTAATACTAAGCATGAATTATTATGGAGATAATAATTCACTAAGCCAGAAGGAGTTTTGATAGGTATGACTCACGGACAACATGAATTATTATGGAGATAATTAATACTAAGCATGAATTATTATGGAGATAATAATTCACTAAGCCAGAAGGAGTTTTGATAGGTATGACTCACGGACAACATGAATTATTATGGAGATAATTAATACTAAGCATGAATTATTATGGAGATAATAATTCACTAAGCCAGAAGGAGTTTTGATAGGTATGACTCACGGACAACATGAATTATTATGGAGATAATTAATACTAAGCATGAATTATTATGGAGATAATAATTCACTAAGCCAGAAGGAGTTTTGATAGGTATGACTCACGGACAACATGAATTATTATGGAGATAATTAATACTAAGCATGAATTATTATGGAGATAATAATTCACTAAGCCAGAAGGAGTTTTGATAGGTATGACTCACGGACAACATGAATTATTATGGAGATAATTAATACTAAGCATGAATTATTATGGAGATAATAATTCACTAAGCCAGAAGGAGTTTTGATAGGTATGACTCACGGACAACATGAATTATTATGGAGATAATTAATACTAAGCATGAATTATTATGGAGATAATAATTCACTAAGCCAGAAGGAGTTTTGATAGGTATGACTCACGGACAACATGAATTATTATGGAGATAATTAATACTAAGCATGAATTATTATGGAGATAATAATTCACTAAGCCAGAAGGAGTTTTGATAGGTATGACTCACGGACAACATGAATTATTATGGAGATAATTAATACTAAGCATGAATTATTATGGAGATAATAATTCACTAAGCCAGAAGGAGTTTTGATAGGTATGACTCACGGACAACATGAATTATTATGGAGATAATTAATACTAAGCATGAATTATTATGGAGATAATAATTCACTAAGCCAGAAGGAGTTTTGATAGGTATGACTCACGGACAACATGAATTATTATGGAGATAATTAATACTAAGCATGAATTATTATGGAGATAATAATTCACTAAGCCAGAAGGAGTTTTGATAGGTATGACTCACGGACAACATGAATTATTATGGAGATAATTAATACTAAGCATGAATTATTATGGAGATAATAATTCACTAAGCCAGAAGGAGTTTTGATAGGTATGACTCACGGACAACATGAATTATTATGGAGATAATTAATACTAAGCATGAATTATTATGGAGATAATAATTCACTAAGCCAGAAGGAGTTTTGATAGGTATGACTCACGGACAACATGAATTATTATGGAGATAATTAATACTAAGCATGAATTATTATGGAGATAATAATTCACTAAGCCAGAAGGAGTTTTGATAGGTATGACTCACGGACAACATGAATTATTATGGAGATAATTAATACTAAGCATGAATTATTATGGAGATAATAATTCACTAAGCCAGAAGGAGTTTTGATAGGTATGACTCACGGACAACATGAATTATTATGGAGATAATTAATACTAAGCATGAATTATTATGGAGATAATAATTCACTAAGCCAGAAGGAGTTTTGATAGGTATGACTCACGGACAACATGAATTATTATGGAGATAATTAATACTAAGCATGAATTATTATGGAGATAATAATTCACTAAGCCAGAAGGAGTTTTGATAGGTATGACTCACGGACAACATGAATTATTATGGAGATAATTAATACTAAGCATGAATTATTATGGAGATAATAATTCACTAAGCCAGAAGGAGTTTTGATAGGTATGACTCACGGACAACATGAATTATTATGGAGATAATTAATACTAAGCATGAATTATTATGGAGATAATAATTCACTAAGCCAGAAGGAGTTTTGATAGGTATGACTCACGGACAACATGAATTATTATGGAGATAATTAATACTAAGCATGAATTATTATGGAGATAATAATTCACTAAGCCAGAAGGAGTTTTGATAGGTATGACTCACGGACAACATGAATTATTATGGAGATAATTAATACTAAGCATGAATTATTATGGAGATAATAATTCACTAAGCCAGAAGGAGTTTTGATAGGTATGACTCACGGACAACATGAATTATTATGGAGATAATTAATACTAAGCATGAATTATTATGGAGATAATAATTCACTAAGCCAGAAGGAGTTTTGATAGGTATGACTCACGGACAACATGAATTATTATGGAGATAATTAATACTAAGCATGAATTATTATGGAGATAATAATTCACTAAGCCAGAAGGAGTTTTGATAGGTATGACTCACGGACAACATGAATTATTATGGAGATAATTAATACTAAGCATGAATTATTATGGAGATAATAATTCACTAAGCCAGAAGGAGTTTTGATAGGTATGACTCACGGACAACATGAATTATTATGGAGATAATTAATACTAAGCATGAATTATTATGGAGATAATAATTCACTAAGCCAGAAGGAGTTTTGATAGGTATGACTCACGGACAACATGAATTATTATGGAGATAATTAATACTAAGCATGAATTATTATGGAGATAATAATTCACTAAGCCAGAAGGAGTTTTGATAGGTATGACTCACGGACAACATGAATTATTATGGAGATAATTAATACTAAGCATGAATTATTATGGAGATAATAATTCACTAAGCCAGAAGGAGTTTTGATAGGTATGACTCACGGACAACATGAATTATTATGGAGATAATTAATACTAAGCATGAATTATTATGGAGATAATAATTCACTAAGCCAGAAGGAGTTTTGATAGGTATGACTCACGGACAACATGAATTATTATGGAGATAATTAATACTAAGCATGAATTATTATGGAGATAATAATTCACTAAGCCAGAAGGAGTTTTGATAGGTATGACTCACGGACAACATGAATTATTATGGAGATAATTAATACTAAGCATGAATTATTATGGAGATAATAATTCACTAAGCCAGAAGGAGTTTTGATAGGTATGACTCACGGACAACATGAATTATTATGGAGATAATTAATACTAAGCATGAATTATTATGGAGATAATAATTCACTAAGCCAGAAGGAGTTTTGATAGGTATGACTCACGGACAACATGAATTATTATGGAGATAATTAATACTAAGCATGAATTATTATGGAGATAATAATTCACTAAGCCAGAAGGAGTTTTGATAGGTATGACTCACGGACAACATGAATTATTATGGAGATAATTAATACTAAGCATGAATTATTATGGAGATAATAATTCACTAAGCCAGAAGGAGTTTTGATAGGTATGACTCACGGACAACATGAATTATTATGGAGATAATTAATACTAAGCATGAATTATTATGGAGATAATAATTCACTAAGCCAGAAGGAGTTTTGATAGGTATGACTCACGGACAACATGAATTATTATGGAGATAATTAATACTAAGCATGAATTATTATGGAGATAATAATTCACTAAGCCAGAAGGAGTTTTGATAGGTATGACTCACGGACAACATGAATTATTATGGAGATAATTAATACTAAGCATGAATTATTATGGAGATAATAATTCACTAAGCCAGAAGGAGTTTTGATAGGTATGACTCACGGACAACATGAATTATTATGGAGATAATTAATACTAAGCATGAATTATTATGGAGATAATAATTCACTAAGCCAGAAGGAGTTTTGATAGGTATGACTCACGGACAACATGAATTATTATGGAGATAATTAATACTAAGCATGAATTATTATGGAGATAATAATTCACTAAGCCAGAAGGAGTTTTGATAGGTATGACTCACGGACAACATGAATTATTATGGAGATAATTAATACTAAGCATGAATTATTATGGAGATAATAATTCACTAAGCCAGAAGGAGTTTTGATAGGTATGACTCACGGACAACATGAATTATTATGGAGATAATTAATACTAAGCATGAATTATTATGGAGATAATAATTCACTAAGCCAGAAGGAGTTTTGATAGGTATGACTCACGGACAACATGAATTATTATGGAGATAATTAATACTAAGCATGAATTATTATGGAGATAATAATTCACTAAGCCAGAAGGAGTTTTGATAGGTATGACTCACGGACAACATGAATTATTATGGAGATAATTAATACTAAGCATGAATTATTATGGAGATAATAATTCACTAAGCCAGAAGGAGTTTTGATAGGTATGACTCACGGACAACATGAATTATTATGGAGATAATTAATACTAAGCATGAATTATTATGGAGATAATAATTCACTAAGCCAGAAGGAGTTTTGATAGGTATGACTCACGGACAACATGAATTATTATGGAGATAATTAATACTAAGCATGAATTATTATGGAGATAATAATTCACTAAGCGTCAATGGACCAATGACATGCTTGACAACATGATTCATGTTTAGTATTAATTGTCTAGATCGAAGTATGTTTTTACATATGCAGGATTAACTAAGTTAGTAAGGCATGAAGCAAAATGAAGTCTCAGAGTCAAGGACGCGATTTCGTTGGGAGTTCGAGAGTTCGTCGGAAGTTCTAGCAGAACCAGCCGAGAAGTCTCGGAGCTTGCCAGAGAAGCTCGTCGGAACTCGCCAAGAAGATCATCGTGAAGTCCAAGAGCTTGCCGAGAGTCCGCCGGAACATTGCCGAGAGATCGTCGAAAGTTCACCGAAAGCTCGCCGGAAGAAACTAGACTTACGAACTTGTTTAGCTTAGAATATATCTTAGGAAACGTAGCTAGCACGTAATTGGGTTTGGATTTGGGCCAACCCAATTAGGGGCCAGTTAGGCCAATATAAGGACTGTGTTGGGCCCAATGAGAGGCCCAAACAGTGACCCAAGAGGTAGCACCATCGTGGCATAATCTTCGAGACTGTGTCAGGCAGTGGTACCGTCGGTCTGGGTGATGGTACCACCCAGATAGAGCCTTTGAGAGGCTACAGGCAGTGGTACCGCCAGCCTAGGCAGTGGTACCACCCAGTGTCAGGCGGTGATACCGCCAGACTGGGCGATGGTATCACCCAGTGTAGTGTTAGTGTCAGACTAACACTGGCGGTGGCACCGCCTAGTGCAAGCAGTGGTACCGCCCGTGCCCGAGAAACCCGGAATGAGATGTTTTTAGGCTCCAATTTTGAATCAACTTGAAGCCTATAAATATCCCTCTCATCCCTAGTTAAAGCACACAAGCATAGAGTATTCAAAAGTGAGAAAACACTACTACAATCTCTTTAGAAATTCCCTCCTCCACTCTAAGTTTAGAATTATGTAGGAGGGGAGTGAGAGCTTGTAAGGGTTGTCTCCTAAACCCGTGAAAAGGAGAAGAGGGGTATAAAAGGGTAGTTGATCTTCGCCCATTGAAAGAAGATCAATAGTGGATGCTAGTGGCCTCGACGGAAGAGGAATCGATGAAATGGATATAGGTCACGACGACTGAACCACTCTAAAATCTGGTTTGCATTTTACTTTGAGCAATTTATCTTTACTGCAAACCTCTTTAATTAGCTTACTGCTTTCAATACATTTATGAATATGTTTTAAGTTAAGATATTTATGAAATGATTTTCGTCAGAAACGGATTTAATCGAAACAAAAAGTTTTGAAGATGTAATTTTTACCGTTGCACTAATTCACCCCCCCTCTTAGTGCCAATCCTGATCCTAACAATTGGTATCAAAGCCTTATGATTTCTTAGTTGGTTTAACACCCAAGAGAAATGGCTCTTTTCGGCTTTCAAGAGGGTCACTCTCTCATTCGTCCTCCCTTTTTCAATGGGATGGACTACACATATTGGAAAACTCAAATGAGAGTTTTCTTGCTTTCTTTGGATTTGAACTTATGGAACATTATTGAATCCAGTTTTAAACGGTCTTCTCTTCTAATAAAAGATTGGAATGATATGGAGAAGAAGACGTTTTCTTTAAATGCGAGAGCTATGAATGCTCTATTTTGTGCCTTAGACAAAACTGAGTTTAATTGGGTTTCTACTTCGAAACGGCTTTCGATATTTGGAGCACTCTTAAAATCACACATGAAGGGACTAGCAAAGTTAAAGATTCAAAACTTAATTTTTTAACGCATGATTTCAAGATTTTTTGAATGAAGCCGAGCGAAACCATTATTGATATGTACACCCGTTTTACGGATGTCGTTAATGGTTTAAAAGCTCTTAGCAAATGTTTTTCAAATTTCGAACTTATTAAAAAGATTTTACGATCACTTTCTAAAAATTGGG